>JAKTZF010000708.1:0-26550 GCA_030705235.1 Spathaspora jeffriesii
TTAATTCATTTGGATCCCATTGTCCTGTTTCTTTAGCTTTTAATTCATAATAATTACAATAATATTTGATATGATTCTTCCCCATAAGATGGGACTTACGAACACTCATAGTGTCATGGGTCAAGTACGACTTACAATAGTCACAATAATACTTTGGCATTGTCTTTATGAACTCAAGTAGAACATTTACTAATATATCGTTTAGAAATTTGATATAAAGAATTATCCTTTGCATCACATGACCAATATCACGTGTGTTTACTTTTGTGTAGTAACTTCAACTAACCAATTGAATTTGATGATTGAATTTTGGTTCAGAATCCACGACCACATCAAAAAAACTACCATACAAAAATCTGTATAGTGAACCAACCGAATTCGGTGAACAAAAAAACTGAAAAAAAAACGAGGAATCAACTTATAGAAGGAAGAATTGTTTAGATTGAAGACTAGTAAAAATGTTTAGACCTATTGTTGTATGTATAGAGAATTAGGCGTATTATGGGGATATAAATGTCAAGAGGAAGTAATTGGTGGATACAATTTTGGAGAGTTCAAGACCTACCATGGAGTAACATATAGAGTATACTAGTAATAATACCAAGAGTAACATATAATAAAAAATACTAAGAATAGTATACTAGATGTACAAATTGAATAACTTGAAAGTAGATTCGAACAACCAGAATTGAAGATATATTAAAATGCAAGAGAATTAGACAAACCAAGTACCCAATCAAAGACATAAGCAAAGACATATACTCCATATATCCAATCAAAATCAATATACTAACCATTGTAGCGTTTATCTTCAAGAAGATTATTTTCCATCACTCCAAGAAAATGCAATGCTGTTTCTGACTTATACATTGCTGAAATCAAACAATTCAAACCAAAGGTTCTTAGTCAAGCTGAAATTGCCAGTGCCGTACAAGCATTCCAATTACCTGCCAAGCCAACCGTTCCACAACAAGAAGTTTCCGCTGAAGCCGTGAAATCATATGAAACTTCTGATGTTGAACTTGCCACTGCCGTTGCTACTGAAAATGGTGAACCTGTTGCTGAAGATTGGTTTGTTTTCGAAGAAGATCCAGAAGAACATCATTAAATGGAAAAACCTACTATAGATACGGTTTTTGCATAGGAGAGAAGATGTTGAATAGCGTAGGCTAGTACTTGCGCATTTATATATTTGTTGTTGTAGTAATCAACGTTTGATATAAAAGAAGTATAAATGTAGCCAGTCATATTGTAGCAGTTTATTCTGAACTTTAACTTCTTTTCTATTCTGTTGTTGTATTAGCAGCAGTATCATACATTCTTAACTTTGTGAGAAATTGTAGATTTAGAAGCAGTTGCACTTTGAAAAACTGCGAATACACATTGTTTGTTTACATTTGATCAACCAACCAACAATGTCAGAAGAGATCCCCTTAGATACAACCCCGATCCAGAATGCTGCTGAACTCATCAACTCCCAACTTCTTTCACGAGCATTAATAACTTCCAAACTTAAATTTAATAGTATCGATTGGCCCGAGTTAACTCTGGATCAACCGATAGATTTGACAATCACAGAACAGATATACAACAATGACAAGGCTGTTATAAATATAATTCATTCCTTATTGAAAACAATAGATCGGGATCGGATTAGTTTCAGACAGGCCCATGAAACAATCACTCAAAAGAATAATGAAATTGATAAATTAACAAATCAAATTGGGGAACTTGATCGGAAATTACAATCTCAACAACGGAAATTGAATAAAGCCACTACGATAGATCATAGTTCCATGCAAGTTAAGATCAATGAATTGAATTCCACGAATAAACTCCAACGTTTGGAATTAAACAAGTTTAAACATTGGACTAGTGAGATTAAAACAAAATATGAAATCAAATTACGGAAACAACTGTTGGAAATTGAACTGTTAAAGAATAAACTATTGGAAAAGAAGAATTTAAGTTCAATTGAAGAGTTTGGAATTAATATTGGTGATTCTATTCAAGGTAATAATGCCATTATAGAAAATGGAATAAGTAATCCTGAAGTAAATATTCAACAAGTTATAGATAATGAATATGCTGAATTAACAGCAAATATGATGAATATAGTCGAGAGTCTTACAAAGGAGAATTATAAATTTACTAAATTCATTCAATCAACTAGAGATTATTTCAGTCAATTGAATGAAGTGTTAATCGAGGAAGAACAAGATTTGACAATACCGTCTCCTGATATAATCAACATTAATGAAATCACCGACATTGGTTCGGTATCGATTGAAGAGTATTACAATAATGTTGAGTCAATTGAAGCCATGATTAACCCAATGATGGAACAACTATACACTATACATGATAATCTATCTAAATTAATAAAACAAGGTGGTGGAGGTAATAAAGCAATAACTCAATATGAACAAGAGTTAGAAAAAATGACAGCAAATTGGCAAGATGCCTTGAAAACCACCGAGAATTGGAAGAATTTACATCTTCAACATTTAAAAGATAAAACTTAAGCTTCTTCTTCTATGTACATGTTCTTCAAAACGGTAGTTTCTAATGAAATGATACTCAAAGGGAAATCCTTGAGTGATTCTGTTTCTGTAAGTTCAGTTTCTTGTCTTACACTTAAACTTAAATCATTTGTATGGATATTATAATCCAAATAAGTATTAAGGAGAATCCCAGTACAATAAATATTGCCATGATTTATATCAGTATTATCAATACAAATATCTTCCTTGTATCCATCAATAGTAGAAGTTCCCTCCGCTTCCAAACTCAACTCGCCAGTTTTAGTCTTGTTGGCAATTTGAATTGATTTTATTGAATCTTGATCTTTAGATTCATGAAAATAAAACTTTATAATTCTTAATAAATCTCCAGTTTGTAACGAAGCAAATTCATAATCATTCCCACCATGGAATGGTTTAACCACAACTACAATGCCACCTACTGAGATAAAACTATCCAGAAATGGATCTTTCACTTGTCGAATGGCCCAATCTTGATTCATTTGCGATTGGATCATTCTTTGTAACATCAATGTTCTTGAAAATGTATCATATTGTTCACTAATTTGTGATTGTTGACTATGACTTGGTCTACCTACAACTGTAGCCATGGTATTATTTTCATCACGTTTGAGTTGAATAGTGGACATTCTACGAAGACGCTGTTCCGTGGCTTTAATCGTATTCCTATCGAAATTATCAACCACACTTTTGAAATCTTCTGATTCATGATGATTACTGGAATCTTGTGACGTGGTTATATCAGTAGGATTAGGGTTGGTGCTTGCTGCAGGGGTATCCAAGGGGAAACTATTCAAGGCGATGTTGGAAATGTTAGTATGATCTCTTGCCACCAGTTGATTCTCTAAGTCAATTGGTGGATTTGGTTGTAGGAGAAATATAAGACCTGTTCTTAATTTGACTGCAGGGGGGATATCATAGAAACACGGCAGGAAACAACAGCCAAAGATGAAGATGATGAGTAAGATAAGAGCAAATGTAAGACATATGACTATTAATGTAGCGTCAGCCATAGTTAATTGTGAAATGAAGTGTTGAAATAAGGGATGATTTGTTTTGGTGGTAAATTTATATTTTGGTTGCAAACTTTTATTTTTTTCCACTACAGACAGCATTTAATTTTATTACAAGTAAATGCTTATTAAGAGTTAAATACTTATTAATATATACTCAAGTTCAAATAGGAAGTACATTTACATATATACAGTAGTAGATTGATATCAGGTATTGCTTGTTAAACCCTGACAACTGTACTGAGTTGATACATAGATGTCAGCAAAGTGTAACTACAAATATATCAATACTTAAAATACTATCAAATATTCTATCCACTTGTCTTGCGACAAGTGTCTAGTTACTTCTTCTTTAAATAATCATCAACTTTCAACCCCTCAGGCAAATCAATCTTAGCACTGGTCAAGAATTGTTCAAATTGATCTTCAACATCAACATCCACAACTTCCTCTTCCTCTTGCTCCCTCTCCTTCGCCTCATCCAACAACTTATACTTTCGTTTGGTTTTCCTACTCTTACTCTCCTTAACTTTCATAGCCCGTTCATGCAACACTGCAGTTCTACAACCTTCGGGATTCTCCAATTCTTCCAATTTCAAAGCAAGCAATTCCCGAGCACGTTTCCGATTCTGTTCTTGAGATCGAGAATATTGACAAGATATAACTATACCGGTGGGGATATGAGTTAATTGAACTTTACTATTTGTTTTATTAATCTTTTGTCCTCCTGCTCCAGAACCTCCCTTAATGAAAACTTCCTTGATTTCATCTTCTTTAATTAACCAGAATGGTCGTGGTGGGAGTTTAGTTTTTTTAGGGATTCCATAGAGGAAACTTGTTGAATGAAGTTGTCGTATTACTCTAGAGATCATTGTTGTTGAGATGGGTAAGGGTTGGTTTTTTTACATGTTATGTCAGTTGAAGGAAACCTGCAAAACACGGGATTAATTTTCTGCAGGAAGAATATTTCCTAATTGGGAATAATAATTGAATGCTTGAAAACACGTCTGGTTGATTTTAAATATTTTCATTTACTTCTTGTTTTTCTTTACTATTAACTTTAAGACAGTTATTACTTAGCCATGTCATTTGAAAGAACAGATATCTATAGTGCCCAGGTTCTCCCTGGAGAAGACCCCGCTGACAATTCCTTCAATGAAGTAACTAAAGCATTCCGATCATTCATACTTGAATTCAGATTAAATACTCAATTCATTTATCGTGATCAACTTCGTGAGAATTTACTTATTAATAATTATTTCCTTCGTGTTGATAGTGAACATTTAATTGGATTCAATGAAGAACTTAATAAGAAATTAACTGACGATCCAAGTGAAATGATCCCGTTGTTTGAACAAGCAATTACTGATATTGGGAAAAGAATCGCCTATCTTTCCCAAGAAGAAGTCCCGCAACATTTCCCTAATTGTCAATTGATCTTATATTCAAACACTAATCGGATCTCATTACGGAATTTAGATTCAGATCATATTTCCAAGATTGTTAGGGTTTCCGGGATAGTTATCTCGGCATCGGTATTAACTTCAAGAGCTACTCAAGTGCAATTAATTTGTCGTGCTTGTAAACATACCATGAAACTTAATGTTAAATCTGGATTTGGACAAATTCAAATCCCCAAATGTCAATCGTCACATAATATTGACCCAAATTCAACTCAAGAAAGATGTCCTCCTGATTCATATGTTGTTGTCCATGATAAATCTCATTTTGTTGATCAACAAGTTTTGAAATTACAAGAAACTCCAGATATGGTGCCTGTAGGAGAAATGCCCCGTCATATCTTATTACAAGCTGATCGATACTTGACAAACCAAGTTGTTCCAGGGACAAGAGTTACTATCATTGGGATATATTCCATCTTCCAATCGAAGCAACGAGGTGCCAGTACCAGTATTGCTATTCGTAATCCATATTTGAAAGTGTTAGGATATCAAACTGATATCGATAATGGAATAAATGGCCAAGGTATTACATTTTCTGAAGAAGAAGAAGAAGAATTTTTGAAATTATCTCGATTACCTAATCTTTATGAAGTGTTTGCAAATTCAATCGCTCCTTCAATTTATGGAAATCAAGATATTAAAAAAGCCATCACTTGTTTGTTATTAGGTGGTTCGAAAAAGATCTTGCCTGATGGAATGAGATTACGTGGAGATATAAATGTATTATTATTAGGTGATCCAGGTACTGCCAAATCTCAACTTTTGAAATTTGTTGAGAAAATCGCACCAATTTCAGTATATACTTCAGGTAAAGGTTCCTCAGCTGCAGGTTTAACTGCATCAGTACAACGTGATCCTCAAACTAGAGATTTTTATTTGGAAGGTGGGGCAATGGTGTTGGCCGATGGAGGGGTTGTTTGTATTGATGAATTTGATAAAATGAGAGATGAAGATAGAGTAGCTATTCATGAAGCTATGGAACAACAAACTATTTCCATTGCTAAAGCTGGGATCACCACTGTTTTAAATTCTCGAACTTCAGTACTAGCCGCAGCCAATCCTATATTTGGAAGATATGACGAGTTTAAATCCCCTGGAGAGAATATTGATTTCCAATCAACAATCTTGTCTAGATTTGATATGATTTTCATTGTCAAGGATGATCATAATGAAAGTCGGGATATTTCCATTGCTCAACATGTGATGAATGTTCATACTGGAGGAAACAAAACTCAAGATCAAGAAGGTGAGATCCCAATTGATGTAATGAAAAGATATATTCAATATGCTAAATTGAAATGTGGACCTAGATTAACTGCTGATGCTTCAGAAAGATTAAGTTCACATTTTGTTTCCATTAGAAGAAAATTACAAAGAAATGAAGCGGAAATGAATGAAAGATCTTCAATTCCAATTACAGTTAGACAATTAGAGGCTATTATTCGTATTACTGAATCATTGGCGAAATTAACCTTATCACCTGTGGCCACCGAGGAACATGTTGAAGAAGCAATTAGATTATTTACCGCTTCCACTATGGATGCAGTAGATCAAGGTGTTGGAGCAGCAGGAGGATTTGGAGATCCAACTTTAAATGCTGAGATTAAAAAAGTAGAACAAGAATTACAAAGAAGATTACCAGTGGGGTTTTCGGCATCTTATAATAGATTAAGACGAGAATTTGTTGATTCTGGTAAAGCCAGTGTTGCTGCTTTGGATAAAGCACTTTATATAATGCAAAGACATGAACGGATAAGATTTAGACACCAGGGACAGAATGTGTTGCGTATTGCCATATAGAACCAGCTGAAGCCTGGGTCATATAAAGTAGTGCTACTATATAGTTTATTTCTTAATCCTGGGTCATATAAAGTAGTGCTACTATATAGTTTATTTCTTAATTGTTTTGTTTAATAGATTGTTTAATTAGAGATGTGTTTATATTTCTTTCCTTCCTCTGTCTTGGTTGATATGTTGCTACAGATATTGTCTCTTCTTTTTGTTTATTAAATTATATTATACATCAACAACTTCGCTCAACATCTGGGCTATGAACAACTGGGATATCGCTCAGTTACTCAGTAGTTTAGTTATTACACACGCCATAAACTTGGCCATCGACAACTTCGTTCAACAATTTCGCAATCCTCAAGTTGTTCAGTTATTATTATATACTCCAACAACTTCGCTATCACTCAGTTGTTGTCGCGGTTAAGCCTTGACGATAATAATCACCGAATCGCCCCTTAAAAACATCTTAGAAACAAACCTCTCCTTTGAATTAACCTTTATCTTCTTGCCCTTATTATTCTTAATCACCTCAGTCCAAAACTCCTTAACGTTCTCCAACACCAAATTACAATGTCTATCAAATGCCCGAACTTTCCCAATCAATTTATGATTATTCCTACATGATATCACAACCGGAGTATTATTATTCACGGCATTTTGTAATAACGACATAGGTCCATGACTAAATTCAAATTGTTCCAATTTTTCAAGTTCTAATTCAGTTAATTCTGACCTAGGACGATCTATATATTCACTAGATATGTTAGTATATGCCCAGTATAGTAATTGTTAATTGTACTTACCTCATTGTTGATGGTTATTTACAACCAAATGTTCTAAATATCGATGACCGCACTGATTTATTGAAATAGAGTAAATAAATTGAACATCACACGACCTTTATATATTAACCTGGCATATAAACTACTCACAACAATATAATAAACAGAGCCAATTGTGAAGTATATAGAATTAGATATAGTCAGAGGAGGTATTAGATCTTTTAATTGATGTGAACTTTGGGTGATAAGTATAGATTGAGATTAGCGCTACCATATGAAATAGTAATCTTTTACTAACATAATGATTATGAAGTAGATTAACTGTGGAATATCGTACATTTATGTAGAAGTGATATGCTTAAATTATATAAATTCAGTTAAGTATAATATATACTTCTTTAATAAAACTTGTCTTACGCTAAGAGTTAACTACACATACAAACTACTAATTAAACATTTAGATAAACTATACGTATACTTACTGTAATTATTATATCTATACCTTTCTTGTACATTCAGAGTAACAACTGCTTAATTAGTGACTCTTATATATACTTATATTAATCCTTCCAATTCGCTCGTAATAATAGTGAACTCACAACTTCGCTATCGCTCAGTTAATTATTTATACTTCTCTTTGCTCAGTAATACTCACTAACAACTTCGCTATCGCTCAGTTGTTCAGTTGTTCTTGCGAAACTGACTCAATGGAGCAGTAAGATTACACCCCCGTTTAACCACACTGTCAACCCGATCCTTCAACACTTTACTCCCACAAGTGACACTCCCCTGTAAATAATCAACTTTCGCCACATGTTTCCCAATTGTTATCGTAGCCGTATCCCCATCTTCCTTTAACGCATCACCAAACTGTGCATTCAAAAGCGTAGATATTCTCTTTATCCGATCACCAATTTCAGTCCTGGCATGACCCGACTTCAGTTCTTGCTTCACATGGGTATGACTATGACTTGAAAGTTTGACTGATGCCGGCGACGTATCTATTGAGTATAAGATGGCAATCACACTATCTGCTAGCGAATCAGCGAATAAATTATCATTGATCCATTCCACGGAGATTTCTAACCCGGAGTTGGATTCAATCAGGATATCCACCATGTCCATAATGACACATTCCCAAGGTTCATCATTTACAATATTGATATATCCAAACATTTGTTCAAGATGATATTTAACTAATGAAATATCGGCATGAATTCGAAGATGGATTTTTGATTTTACAAATGATGTAGAAAGTTGAGTATATTCGTTAAGATCTTGAAGTTGAAGGAGGTTCAAGTCAAAATCTTTCGAGACTAATACTCCTGATAATAATTGTCCTGGTTGAAGTGTATCTGTGGTTGTATCAATTGTATTCTCAGGAACAACATCGGTATCATCTAATATAACTTCATCATCTGGTTTAATTTCTTCAATCTTGGATTGGATTTCCAGTTTTAACATTCCAAGTTGTTCCTTTGCTAATGATCCTAATACTTTAGCAACTTTCAATCCCTTAAATCCAATCTTTACCTCTTCACAATTCTTTGGATTGTAAACTTTAATCTCCTGATCAGTGCCCTTTCTTCCAGAATACTTACTTAATAATGCAGATTTTAATCTCCCCATAGGTACAGAATCTCCATGAACTAATATAATCTTGCCTGGATTAACCTTTTCAATAAATTCCGAATTCTGTTGAAAATCAACATGGGCCGCAAATGAAATTTCTTCAATTCCTATTCTTCGAGGTATAGTTATTTCCTGATTATTCAATGATTGAATGGTATGTGGTTCTTTCAATAATTCCTTGGCCATGGTACCTTCAACAGAATAACCCGTCATGATAACCAAGTTCTTTGGATCAGGGGCCCATTTCTCAAGTAATTGTCTTGATATACCTGCTTGTAACATCCCTGGGGCGGCAATGACCACTGATGGACCCATATCTTGGAATTTACTCAAATCACGTATTGATTTTATATATTTGAAATCAAATGGATTGGATTTATTATATCCTGTAGAGGAGAGACGGATTTTATCATTCATTATAGATGTATATGTTTCATATACTGCCATACACTTCTTCGCAAGTGTTGATGCATAGTATACGTTTATCGATTGGAGATCTTCATTATTGTTCCAGTATTCATCTAGGATAAGCAAGAGTTCCTGGGTGTTCCCAAGAGCGAAAACTGGGAGGAGGACACGTCCTCCCTTGGTGATTGTGGCATGGATATGACTTGTTAATTTCTTTTCAAGATCTGATTTTGATTCAAGAGTCCCGGTACCAAAAGTAGATTCTGAAATTAAAATATCAGGTTTAATAGGAGGGATTTCTGCTGCATGTAAATGTCGATTTTCCTCTCGAGAATAATCACCTGTGAATAATACTTTTAATCCTCCAATTTCAATAAAATACATACATGCACCAAGAACATGTCCTGCATGATATGCTGTGAATTTTATACCCTCGATTTCCATAGTTGAATGATAATCAATTGTTTCTATACGATCAAAAGATTTCATTAAATCATCAGCAGTGTATAAGTTACTGGATTGTCCTGGAGCTTCTCCTTCGAGTTTATTGGTTCCTATTGATGTAACTCTAACGAAATCTTGTAATAACCAACGATAAATTGCCTTGGTGGCCTGTGTCATAAATACCCTCCCCTTGAATGTTGTTTGTTGCATGACATAGGGGAGCGAGGCAGCATGATCTAAATGGAAATGACTTATAAGTAAGATGTTTACTTTGGACAAGTCATATTCGTCATAGAAGGGGAAGGAGGAGTGGCCTGTAAGGGCAGGATGGATTCCTGCATCAAGCATAATTACTTTGTTTTTATATTCGATAATGTGGCATGATCTACCGACTTCATTACATCCTCCAAGTCCAAAGAATTTAAAACTTTCTTCATCTGATTCTTCAATTGTCATGGTGTGTTTGTAGATATTCGAAGGAACTTACAGAGATGTTTTCGCCTTTTTTTTTAATATTCGCGGTAAGCTTGGTCCAATATTTACAACCAGATCAACAATCTCGTGCGAGCTACCACGAGATAACTTAACACTACAGAGAGTATAACTAAATGAAACTCAAGCTTAAAACTAAAAACATTGAACCTTTGAAAACAACCCTTTCATTAATCTCCCACCTTCGAAAGTATGTAATTTTAAAATTCAGTCGAGATCAATTAACAATCATCCTGCAAGACAACCTGGGACCTCAAGTATGGTGTAAATTCAAAACATCAAGTTTATTTGATGAAATGGAAATACAAAGTCTTCATGAAAATACAATTCTTCTTGAAATTAATCTCGATTTACTCTTGCAAACATTACGTAATTTTGATCGGGCTAATAGTGATGGATTATTTATTCGTCTTCAACGTAAGGATGCTAGTGGGGGACAAGGTACAAATGTAAGTAATGGAAGAACGGCATCTCTTGCATTATTCTATTCCAATGTTAATATAAATGCCAATGTAATAAACCACACGTTTAAGATTCCAGTGAAGATCTTGAAACGAGAGAGTAATTTACAAGAACCAGGTCATTCTCCCGTAGGAATGATAATTCGACTCCCTAATGAATTCACATCGATGTTTAAACGATTAGAAAAGTTTAGAAAAAATGAAACCGTGACTATAAAAGCTAATAGGATAGACCAGGGATTTCTTGGATTTGTTCTTGAAGAAACTGGCAAGTTTAAAGTTACAATTAGTTGGAATGGGAAATTGGAAGTTATGTCAGAGAATATTGATTCATTAAGAGAAGTTATAACTGGAGATGAACCTGATGATATTGAAATAACTGTTAAGTTAAAAGATTGGCAACTGGCTTCGAAGATAGTGGGAACTTGCCATACGGTGATTTTATTAATATGTCAACGAGATTGTGTATTGCATTGTTTTTTAGATGATTCGGAAGATGCAGATATTGTTTATTATGTTAGTGGATTGAGGGTGAGAAATTTAGACTAATAACTGAGCGAGAGCGAAGTTATTAGAGGAAATAAAGTATTAATCTATACTGAGCTCTAGCGAAGTTATTAGAGTGCAGGAAATATAAATCTATATTTGTGCCCGAGGTTCAACTAGTGCTAGCTAGGATTAGCTCGCTCTACTTCGCAGCTTAACTCGAGCTTTCTTTGCTTAGCAAAGCTCCCTGATTGCGCAGTTCGTTTGCAGTTAGCTTAACTTAGCGATAGCAAAGTTTATCTCTCAGGTCTTCGCTCTTCGAAGATAGATGACATAAGTTTGCTCACTCCGTTCGCAATGCTTCCCGAGTCATTACTGTTAAAATTACACCGATTGCGCAACCGCTGAGGAAAAATTGAGTCATCGTAACGCGAACCTCAATTCTGAAATTTCAGTCTTTTTCTAATATCTTGCACTCATCGTTCAAAGTACAACAAAGAAGTAATATCTTACCCTCATCGCTATCGCTCCGAGTGCAATTACAATGTCTTTAGAACGTGAAGAACCAAACTATTTCGGTGCTGGTCCAGCATTACTCCCCACCTCAGTATTACAACAAGCAGCCTATGACCTTCTCACCTACCAAGGTGTCAATCTTGGAATTGGAGAGATTTCTCATCGTTCCAAACCAGCAATCCAAGTAATTGACGATACTAAAGCCAACATCACTGCTTTACTTAACATTCCTGATACTCATGAAGTGTTTTTCATGCAAGGAGGAGGAACCACTGGATTTTCATCGATTGCCTATAATTTATTCGCCAATTATGCCAAGACTGGAAAGAAAGGCAAGGCAGCTTATGCAATCACTGGATCTTGGTCCAAGAAATCAGCCGAGGAAGCTGAGAGATTAGGGTTTGATGTTGATATTGTCGTTAATACCAAACTGGAAAAGTATGCCACTATCCCTGCTTATTCTGATTGGAAACCAATTGACAAGGATACGGCATATTTATATGTTTGTGATAATGAAACTGTCCATGGTGTGGAATTCAAAGATACTCCAGACTCATACTTGCCTGAAGGTGTGGAATTGGTTGCTGATATGTCTTCCAATATCTTATCTAAACAAATTGATGTTAGTAAATATGGATTAATTATGGCTGGTGCCCAAAAGAATATTGGATTGGCAGGATTGACAATTTATATAATTAAAAAGAGTTTACTTGAACAAGCAGATGATGAAACTTTACGCAAGTTAAACATCCCAATTGTACCAATTGCATTCCATTATCCAACTGTAGTCAAGAATAATTCTGCATATAATACCATCCCAATATTCACATGTCATATTTTGAAATTAGTAACTGATAAATTATTAGCTGAAGGTGGTGTACCTGCAATTGAAAAGATTAATCAAGAGAAAGCCCGGATTTTATATGAAGCTTTAGAAACTGGATTTTATAGTTTACCTGTGACTAATGCCAAGGTTAGATCAAATATGAATGTTGTGTTTAGATTGCCTGAAGAGTTGGAAGAGAAGTTTATTAAAGAAGCAAGTGAATGGAAATTGACTGGGTTGAAGGGTCATAGATCAGTTGGTGGAATGAGAGCTTCGATTTATAATGCTGTTAGTTTGGATAGTGTTAAATTGTTGGTGAAGTTTGTCAATGAGTTTGCCAAGAACAACAAGTAACTGAACAAGTAACTGAGCCAAGCGAAGTTACTTGATTGTTTAGTAACAACTTCTTTATAAATATAATATATAACTAATTACTTATACACCTATAAACAGTCTATACTTCTCTACTTTATATTTAACTATTAGAAAAGGACAAATTCTATATGTCTTACTCATTTGTATAGTAAGATTCGTCTACCTTCGCACAGTAGATATTCGCAGTGAAAAAATTTAGCAATCACAACTTCTTCAATCAGACCATGCTTCGTTTATTCAAGAGGATACCGACGCGACGGAACTTCCTCGTACCAATCAGGAATTATGCTTCAGCGGTAACCCCTACTCCCAGCAAACCTCTTGAACAACTTGATAAAACAACATTTCGAAAATCAATCCAAGATCGAATCCTGCAAATCCCTCTGGAAAATTATCGAAATTTCAGCATAGTAGCTCATGTCGACCATGGAAAATCAACACTATCCGATCGTCTTTTAGAACTAACCGGCGTGATTCAACCTGGAAGCAACGCACAAGTTCTTGATAAACTTGATGTGGAACGGGAACGTGGGATCACAGTCAAGGCCCAGACAGTATCCATGATCTTCAACTTGCACGGCGTTGACTACCTCCTACATTTAGTCGATACTCCTGGTCATGTTGACTTCAGAGCTGAAGTAAGTCGAAGCTATGCATCTTGTGGAGGTGCCCTTCTATTAGTTGACGCATCACAAGGTGTACAAGCTCAAACCGTGGCTAATTTTTACCTAGCTTATAGTATGGGATTGAAATTAATTCCAATTATAAATAAAATCGATCTTGATCTGGCGGATATCCCTAGGGCCATGGATCAAGTTGAAACCACGTTTGAATTACCTCGGGATGAATGTATCTCCGTGAGTGCCAAAACTGGACTTAATGTTGACCAAATCATTCCACGAGTGATTGAAAGTATTCCTGCACCCACGGGGAAACTCGATGCTCCATTAAGGTTATTATTGGTTGATTCCTGGCATGATACATATGTGGGGGTAGTTATGCTCGTGTTTGTCGTTGATGGTCGACTCAAAAAGGGGATGAAGATTCTTTCCGCCCATTCAAATAATGTATATGATGTTAAGGAAGTTGGGATTATGTATCCTGATAGATTGCCTATGGATGAAATAAAATCGGGACAAGTTGCATATATCATCCCTGGAATGAGAAATCCAAGAGAGGCACTTGTTGGAGATACATTCTTTCAAGTTGGGAAATCACAAGGTTTGGATCCACTTCCTGGATTCGAAGAACCAAAACCGATGGTGTTTGTCGGAGCATTCCCGGCTGAAGGTGTTGAATTCAAGGTTATGGATGATCAAATGCAGAATTTAGTATTGAATGATAGATCGGTTCATTTGGAAAAGGAAACGTCGAATGCGTTAGGGTTAGGTTGGAGACTTGGATTCCTTGGCTCACTCCATGCATCAGTGTTTAAAGAACGGTTAGAAAAGGAATATGGCGCCAAGATCATCCTTACTGCCCCCACGGTCCCTTATAAAGTTGTGTATAAAGATGGAACTGAGGAAATAATCAGTAATCCAGATCAATTCCCAGATATGTCACAACGTCAACAAGTCCAATCGTTCATGGAACCCTACGTTGAAGCCATAATGACCCTACCTAGTGAATACCTAGGCAATGTCCTCACGTTATGTCTCCAACATCGTGGGATACAAACTGCATTGGAATATCTCACCACGGGACAAGTATTACTAAAGTTTGAAATCCCTACGGCACAACTTGTAGAAGATTTCTTTGGTAGTTTAAAAGGATGTACTAAAGGATATGCAAGTTTAGATTATGAAGAAATAGGATATAAGAAATCAGATATTGTCAAGATGGAACTTTGTATCAATGGGATCCCACAGGATGCATTGACGACAATTGTCCATCGTGAACAAGCACAAGCCAAGGGGAAGGAATATGTTACTAGATTTAAGAAATATTTAAGGATACAATTGTTTGATGTGGCAGTTCAGGCTAAAGTTGGTGGGAAAGTTGTCGCCAGGGAAACTGTAAAGGCGAGAAGGAAAGATGTTACTCAGAAATTACATGCTGCTGATATTTCAAGATATAAGAAATTGTTGGAAAGACAGAAGGAGGGGAAGAAACAATTGAAGGCCGAGGGGAGGGTTAGTATTGGTAATGATGCATATCAAGCTTTTTTGCGTAAAGAATAGGCGAACCTTAGGCGTTAGCCTAAGGTGAGCATATAACTTACTCTAATACCTAGGGCGAACATTTGGCGACGACCTAGGGGATCATTATTTATTCGTTGAGTTAAGAGTTAAGCGTGCAAGTAGAGGTACAATATTGTTAATCATGTATATATTAATTAATCATTTTTTAAAAGTTTACCCTAAGGTGAAAATTACTTATTGTAGTTAATTAGACAGGGTGTGCGATATTGTTTAATTATTTTATGAGTAGAGGTGTACATCCAATATACAAGTGTACACCAATAGTTCCCTCGCTATCGCTCAGGAACTATTAATCATGTTTTAAAAACTTTTGATAAAAGATATTTTCACTTTCGTCAACATAAACATAACCTAATTTCATCAAAAACTGTTGAAACTCTTCCTCTGATCCTTCAGGCAAGACAAATCCACACAACACCTTGCCCACATCATGGCCATGATTCCTATAATTAAACAAACTAATATCCCAATCACTTCTCAAAGCTTGCAAAAAGTTAAACAAGGCATTTGGTTTTTCAGGAAATTCAAATTGGAAAATCTTTTCAGTTTTTAAACCTTGAAATGATTTCCCTCCAACAAGATATCTTCCATGAGATTTAGCAAGTTCATTACTTGAAATATCAACAACATTATATCCTGAACCTTCCATTGCTTCAAGAATAGTTGACTTTTCTCGATCTTGATCAATAACATTGAATGAAACAAAGATATTAGCAAGGGATTCTCCACTACATCTATATGAAAATTCCGTGATTGCTCTAGGGTTGATAAGTTTCTGTAATCTAGCAAATTCTCCTGGTTTTTCAGGAATTGTCACGGCAAGAGATACTTCTTTACCTTCACCAAGAACAGCTCTTTCACTTACAAATCTTAATCTATCGAAATTCATATTGGCACCTGATAAAATTGGAACATAGGTTTTATCACGATGATCAATCTCAGGATGATCTTGAATGTATCGTTTTAAACCAGCAACCGATAATGCTCCTGAAGGTTCTGTAATCAGTCTTGTATCTTCGAAAATGTCTTTAATTGCCGCACATAATTCATCAGTATTCACCCGGACAACTTCATCAACCAAACCTTGACATAAACGCCAAGTTTCATCTCCCAACACTTTAACAGCAGTACCATCAGCAAATAACCCAACTTTATCCAACACAGTCAGCTTTCCATTTTGTAAACTTTGATACAACGCATCAGCATCAAACGTCTCCACCCCAATAATCTTCACATGTGGAGCAATCTTCTTTAAATAAACGGCAACACCAGCAATAAGCCCACCACCACCGACAGGAACAAACAACGCTGATAATTTATCCAATCTCAATTGTCTCGTAATCTCAAGCGCAATTGTCCCCTGACCGGCAATAACATAGGGATGATTAAATGGAGGGATATCAATCAAGTTATTCAACACTGAAAGTCGGGCACATTCCCCCTTGGCTGAATCAAAATCATCTCCATATAACACAACCTGGGAGCCTAATCTTGATACATTAGTATATTTGATCGAGGGGGTGGGTGTAGGCATGACGATTGTTGCCGGGATGCCTAATTTGTTGGCAGAGTATGCAACTCCTTGAGCATGATTCCCTGCAGAACAAGCAATGACTCCCAGGACAGGCTGGGTTGAATTAGCATGTAAATGAGCAATCATGTTGTATGCACCTCGAAGTTTGAATGAGAATACCGGGAGGAGATCTTCTCGTTTCATGTAGATGTTGGCACCACAGCGATGCGAGAGGTTTATCGCCTGGGTTAATGGAGTTCCGGCTTCAGGGACAACGTCGTAGACTCGCGAGGTTAAGATGAGTTTTATATAATCTGGTTGTCCATCAACTAAATCATTGTCGGATAATTCTGACCAGGTGGAGCGCAAGGCTGAGCTGGAATTAAACAATCGAAGAGCTAATTGTCTCTTCGAGAGTTGCTTCAATGCAATTGAAGGTGCGAGTGTAAGCATTGATGTAGGAACAACAGTTGGTGAAAAGTTGGAAAGTGATGACTCTTTGATTTTGATGTCGCGCAGTCATACCATAGGCGCAAAAAAAAAATCCGATTCAGGCGTTACCTCAGGCCCGATGTCAACCATACAAAGTGAATTTCCCGCAACAAAGAAGATATGAATAACTTACAAGGTTCATATAACAGTTGCAAGCTATGAAATACCTCTAATCTTTAACTTAGGAATTCAGGAACAAAAATTTAATATCCCAAACAAGTGAATAAACAAGTAAATACCAAACTATAAAGAACTAATTAAGCATATCTAGAATTCCTACAAAACTATCGTAAAAGTTACCCGATGTGTCAAATAATCTTCATGCATACTGATGCACTCATCGCTCCCACTTGCCATTGCAGAGCAGCACTTCCCCCCTAAACACACTTCGATATTCCCAAGCTACTACCCTGACAAAGTCCAACAATACAATATAATACAATGGTATATGTATAGCACCACCAGAATTGTAGAAAGTTGTTTGTGGGAAATATTTAGCATATCAAAATAATCTGTGGGTAATTGGTTTGGCTGCAAAAACGTGACCGCAACAATAGCAATCTTTGACCTGCCTAAACCCACCAGGGATATGCAAGTATCATCAACCTTGCCACGGCATTCCTGTGTCACTTGCATTTCTTTTTCATTATGATTGTGGCGATGATAACCATTATCATAACAAATTTCTTATACTTCACTTTTCCCATATTGTAGTTTCTAAAATTTGATATTCTCCAACCCTGAATTATATCACGATATTCCTAGTGGATTCAACTGTTTACCCTCATATAAAACAAAGTACATATCCAAACATCACTTTCCTAGGGTAGTAAGACATTTTATCCTGTGAAAATGGTGTTGACGTATGCACATGATCAATTCCAACCGATAGAATACAGTGAAGAACAAAAATCAGACTTGAGTGAAGGGATGATTAAATCTGAATGGGATTATTTATCATTTACTCACAATTTGGACATCCCGGGAAATATTGATGTTTCTCCCAGTATTTCCAACCATACCATTCAAACCACCAATCTGTTGAGGCCGTCATTATCATCGGAATATGAAACGGATACCACGGAGTTGTTTTTGAATAAGGAGTATTTCCAACAGGATATCGATGGTAATTTTCAATTTTTGGATGGGGTGATTGAAGAACCAATAATGAGTACTCCATTATTCATGTCGGATGAAAATACACCTGATTTTCTTCAATTGCCAGAATGGGAATATACGGCAAAACTTGATGAATTTGTCACGTCGCCAATTTATGAATGGCCTAATGATGAGATGTCAGGACAAGTGAATCTTCTTAATAATATCCGAATTAGACTTGCTAATCTTGAACCAAAGTCTATTTCTGAAGCGGTGCTGAAGACTATCAAGGATGAGTTTCTAGTTCAGGATATATTTCTTGGTGATGTATGTCATCCATCACCGCCACCAAGGTCAATTCGGAAAAGAAGTGATCAAGATGTGGAATGGACGCCATTAAGTGTCTACAAGGCATATACCAATATTAAGAGCCCTACAAATGGCAAAGAGGCGTATAATCATTTGGTTCCTTATAGTTCATGTATTGGTACTTTGAATTATCGTCCTAAGGATCATGCCGCATGGAAGAGACTGCCCAATAGAAGAAGATAAACCGGTATTATTGTATGATACTATTTAATAATTAATTTCAGTTTTTATATATAAAAGTTTGGTTAGCTTAATTGATTTAATATTTGTGAAAAATTGTAAATAAACTAGAAAAGTCTCTCATAAGATGCTAGAAAAATCTCATACAAGATACTAGAAAGTAAATCTCTTGCAAGATTCTAGAAATCGTTGTAAAATCTAGAGCTAGTTTTAATTTGGCATATCCTCACCCCTCTTGATAAGAGTAGACACATGCGTATGGCCACATGTACTAACGTAATCTCAAGTGGGGTGTGATTTCTATCCTGAATTGTGCATTTCGTAACTGTGACCTTTTTAAATAAAGTGTAAAGAAAAAGACGTGATATCGGGGTATGAAAATGTGTGTGTCATGGTAAACACAAGGGATATGTCAATATATTTTGCAGCAATTGATTATCAACCCCAAAGAATGAAATTTAGATTTCAAACCCCGAAACGTGGAATTTGCTTAACCCGCCATTCTCCCCAGTTACACAAACACCTCATCGCCTTTAACCGGCGATTGAAAACGAGTCAAGCCGGTAAATTTATTACTACAATAGGATGTCAACCTGCATATAACTAGCTGTCACAATAAAGATCCAATCAAACAAATTTTGTTACCAATTATTAGATGTCACGTGCAATGGTGTAGAATAGATTAATAAAGTAAACCTGTATACAAGTAGATCCCGATCTTCAATCATTATCAGAATTTTCACTAATTCCAACTAAACTTATACTTAAAGGAATCTCTTCTTGTTTTTGATTTCTTTTCCTTTACAGTTAAAGTACCTTGAATTTGCCAGTAATGAGTATCAACCAACAACAAGCGAGTATGTATAAACGAATCCCCTGCCAGTTTTATATCTTCTTACTAACAAATGTAGTTGCTCATACGGTTAATAAGATTGGTGGTACTGTATTTGTCACTCAACCTGCCAAGTCAGTTGAGTCGTCATTTACTTCCCATTTGCCACAATCAACAATTTTAATCAATTCAAATGATCCTTTCACTACCATTGAAAATTATCTTGCTGAAGCTCAAAATAATAATGAGTTTGTAACTGTTACTACTGATGGAGTTACAGTTTTCCAAAGTTTACCTCATTTATCAAGCACTGAGTTTAAATCCAATAAAGTTGTCGTTCATGTTGACTTGAACAATTTTGATTTTGCCATTGTTACTTCATTAAGAGATTTACATTATCCTATTTTGATCTCGCAAACTAATCAAGAAGCTAATTTGTTTGCCCAATTGGCATATAATTTAAGTCAAAGTTTACAAACCCTGGTATTCCATTTCTTTGCCCCAACTACTTTGGTTGATTCTGTTAAATTTGAAGAAAAAGTATTACTTGATAAGGAATTATCTCTTGAACAAGTGTTGGTACATTATCAAGTGACTCCATTTGAAATTGTCAACAAGGTTAAACAACAAAAAGATGTGATTTTATATTTGGGTCAATTGAATCAACAATTAATTGACGCAGCTACAACTTCCGATTCCTTGTTAATTAGTGTTAAGTTATATCAACCATTCCAAGTATATCATTTACTTAACTTGATCCCATCGTCTGTGGAAACAATCACCATTGTTCAACAAACAACTACTCCGTTTGCTAGTTTCTCGCCAGTTTTACTTGATTTCTTCCAACAATATCCCCAATATCAAACTTTGAAAACATTCTCCAAGATCGTGTCTGCAACATTTGGATACATCAAACCTGAAGGTTATGCATCAGCAGTGTCAAACTTGTTAGCTAATGTCAGATCAGAAACTCCAGTGCAAAATCTCGCTTTTGGTAAAGTAAACACTGAGCTCGCTACCAAATCGTCCCAGAAACAACAACAAGAATATACTGGTGCCTTAGCTTCAGCTCATGCTTTAGAACAAGCATATTTGAAATTATTACAACAAGTGAACCCCAATTTAAACATCTTGAATGAATTCCAAGCTGAGAATATTGGGGAGACTAATCCTGAATTTGGATTTGGGTCGTTCTTATATGATCAAGAACAACGGGAGAATTTAGTATCATTGGTAACTTCTGCTGTTAAGAAGAATCAATTCCAACTGGGCAATGATAGTAAGTTGATTGAATTGTTACTGACTTGGTTAATCAGTGGTGATTCCCAATCATCTCAAGAAATCATCGCATTATTGGAAACAGACAAGAGTTCAACCATTGCTAGGGAATTATTAGCCTTGAGTTCATATTTCGTTCAAGATAAGAATTGGTTGATTGGGTCCGATGCTTGGGCCTATGATTTAGGATCTTCAGGGGTGCATAATGTGATTACTTCAGGTAAGAACATCAATATGTTAATTATTGATTCTGAACCATATTCAGAAAAAACTCAAGATAAAACCATCAATGGGTTTAGAAAGAAGGATGTTGGATTATATGCTATGAATTATGGTGGATGTTATGTTGCATCTGTTGCAGTTTACTCTTCATATACTCAAGTATTGCAAGCATTCATTGAAGCAGAAAAGTTTAATGGTCCTTCAATTGTGTTGGCTTATTTACCATATAATCAAGAATCAGACACTGCATTGACGGTATTACAAGAGACTAAGAAGGCGGTTGACTCAGGATATTGGCCATTGTATAGATATGATCCAAGCATCACTATTCCATCTGACGTGTTCAAATTAGATTCATCCAATTTAAGAAAACAATTACAAGATTTCTTGGAACGGGAAAATAAATTGACATTATTAGCCGGTAAAGATCCAGTATTATCTAGAAATTTAACCGCTACTGCAAACACTGAAGCCAAGACTCAACAAAAGAAAATTGCTGATGAATCATTTGCCAAGTTATTACTGGGATTAAGTGGACCTCCATTAACTGTCGCCTTTGCCTCAGATGGAGGTAATGCTGAGGCATTAGCCAAGAAGATCAATAGACAAGCACTTGCCCGTGGCTTGAAATCTATTGTATTACAAATGGATGATTTATCCGTGGAGGATTTACCCACTGAGACCAACATTGTGTTTGTCACTTCAACATCAGGACAAGGTGAGTTCCCTACTAATGGGAAACAATTCTGGGATGGGATTAAGAATTCGGTTGATTTGGATTTGGCTGCGGTTCATTTCTCAGTGTTTGCCTTGGGTGATTCTCAATATTGGCCCAGAAAGGAAGATAAACATTATTATAATAAACCCGGGAAGGATTTATTCGCTAAATTGAAACTTTATGGTGGTGTAGAATTGGCCGAGATTGGATTAGGTGATGATCAAGATGCTGATGGATTCTCCACGGGTTTCAATGAATGGATTCCTAAGATTTGGACAAGTTTGGGTGTGGATAACATTGAAGGTATTGAAGAACCAAAACCTATAACTAATGAAGATATGAAACTTGGTTCAGATTATCTTAGAGGTACGATTGTTGAAGGTTTAAATGATCAATCTACTGGTGCCATTTCTGCTGTTGATCAACAATTAACTAAATTCCATGGGATTTACATGCAAGACGATCGTGATATACGAGATGAACGTAAACTGGCAGGATTAGAACCAGCATATGCATTCATGGTTCGAGTTAGATTACCTGGTGGGATTGCCACCCCAGCACAATATTTGAAAATGGATGAATTAAGTGATGTTAGAGGTAATGGGACTTTGAAATTGACTACAAGAGCTACTTTCCAATTACATGGTGTTGTTAAGCATAATTTGAAACCAGCTATCAGGGGAATGAATTCGGCATTGATGGATACTTTGGCTGCATGTGGGGATGTTAATAGAAACGTTATGGTTTCTGCCTTGCCTCATAATGCCAAGATCCATGCTCAAGTGTCTCAAGTTGGGTCTTTGATTTCAGAACATCTCTTACCTAGAACCACAGCATATCATGAGATTTGGTTACAAGGTGAAGATGATGGAGATAAGCCTGGAGATAGTGCCAATTGGGAAAACCGTAAGGAAGGTCCAATTAAAAAGAAAACTTTGGTTGCTGGTAATGTCTTGGAAGATGTTGAACCAATGTATGGTAAACTTTACTTGCCAAGAAAGTTCAAGGTTGTTATTACCGTGCCTCCATATAATGATGTCGATGTTTATGCCCATGATATTGGATTGATTGCTATTGTTGAAGACAATGAAGTTGTTGGTTTTAATGTGTTAGCTGGTGGTGGTATGGGATCTACACATAATAACAAGAAAACATATCCAAGAACTGGATCTATGTTTGGATATGTTGCCAAGGATCAAGTCCACATTGCATGTGAAAAGATCATGTTGGTTCAACGTGACTTTGGTGATAGAACCAATAGAAAACATGCCAGATTGAAATATACCATTGATGATTTAGGTGTTGATGTATTCAAAGGTAAAGTGGAAGATTTATTAGGATACAAATTCTCACCTGCACGTGAATTCAAGATTGAATCTAATGTTGATTACTTCGGTTGGTGTAAGGATGAATTAGGATTCAATCATTTCACTGCTTTCATTGAAAATGGTAGAATTGAAGATACAGTTGAATTACCTCAAAAGACAGGATTAAAGAAAATTGCCCAATTCTTAGACACTAAGCCAACTGGGGAATTCAGATTAACAGGTAATCAACATCTTGTTATTTCTAAAGTTGATGATAAGGATTTGGATTTAATTAAATCCTTATTGAAAAAGTATAAATTGGATAATACTGATTTCTCGGCTTTGAGATTATCTTCAGCTGCTTGTGTTGCCTTCCCAACTTGTGGGTTAGCCATGGCTGAATCAGAAAGATATTTACCGGTGTTGATTTCGAAATTGGAAGAGGCCTTGGAAGAATATGGATTAAGACATGATTCTGTGGTGATGAGAATGACCGGTTGTCCAAATGGATGTGCCAGACCTTGGTTGGCGGAAGTTGCCTTGGTTGGTAAGGCTCTTGGTGCTTATAATTTATTATTAGGTGGTGGACATCATGGACAAAGATTGAATAAGATTTATAGATATTCAATTAAAGAAGATGAGATTTTGGATACTTTGAAACCATTGTTTAAGAGATGGGGGTTGGAAAGAGAGGATGGGGAACCATTTGGTGATTGGTGTATTAGAGCTGGTATCATTAAGGAAACTACTGAAGGGAAATATTTCCATGATGATATTCCTGAAGATGCTTAGGCTGTCACGTTTGTACTTTATTATTATTGATATATAAATATAAAATTATTATAGTAGCAGTGTAGAAATGAGAAGAGAGAATACTTGTATTCAAGCATGGAATTATAGTGGTTTCACCTGACTTTAGATAGAGAGTTGTTAACTAGCAGTTTGCCTCAAACTTGGATTCTTGCGGGGCTTTGGCAATAATATGTAGTAACCGTTTATTGTAGTTGATTTAAACTAGAGACCTATTATAGTAAGAAAGAACTGATCTACTAAAGTTCAAAATAAAACTACAGATCCTATCAAGTGTCAATAATTAAAGTATTATATTATTATATACATGTCTTACCTGGTGTATTATCCAGATTAATAGCATCCTATTTCACTTACCACGACTCTTACCACGACTTAAACGAAAATTCTCTTTCTTCATATCTTGAATATCTCGAACTAAATTCTTAACCAACAATTTCTGACGACGTTCCAATTGTAAAACATGTTTAATTTTAATATCCCAAAGAGTAACACTAATACCATTAATTCGACGTAATAATTTTTGTTGAGTCATATTAGCTTGATTCTGGAATTCGGTTTGTAATTCCTTATCAACTTCCTCCATTTCAGACCGGAGATGTCGTATTATCAACTCCTTCTCCCGTTTTGTATATCCCATAACTTGTTCTAATTGAAATATTGAATCAAAATATCAACAAATATCACGTATAATGTCACCTGCATATAAACTACCAGTTGGAAAAACCAAAGTGAGGAAAATTTCAATAGGCGGTGGCAACAAAGATACAGTGATTGAACATACATAACTTACAAGCTTAACAGTCAATTCGTTGCATTCATTACACACTAATATACTCTGTTCAAAATGGTTCTTGAAGCTACAATGATTGCCATTGATAACTCCGAATATATGAGAAATGGAGATTATTTAACATCAAGATATGATGCTCAACTTACAGCCACGGAATTCATTTTCCAAAATAAAATCAATTCTAATCCTGAAAACACCGTTGGTTTATTGGCATATGGAAGCAATGGACCCCAGGTGTTATCTACATTGACTACTGATTTCGGAAAGATATTATCTGGAATACATGAAACGAAAATCTCCGGCACGAATCATTTCTCAAATGGGATTCAAGTTGCTGCCCTTGCTTTAAAACATCGGGAGAATAAAGTTCAACAACAAAGGATTATTGTTTTTGTAGGAAGTCCTATTTCTGAATCAGATAAAGATTTGGAAAAATTGGCTAAAAAAATGAAAAAGAATAATGTTGCTATTGATGTTATAAATTTTGGTGAAGAATCAATAAATACTCCAAAATTAGAAAAATTCAATTCGGTGATAAATAATCATGATAATTCTCATTTATTAACTATCCCTCCTGGTCCTAAATTATTATATGAAGTTATTGCCACTAGTCCTATTTTAATGGATGAAAGTTTTGCTGGTGGGGCAGATATGGACTTTTTCGGAGGTAATGCTGGAGGTGCGGGAGATTTGATTGATCCAAATATGGATCCAGATTTGGCATTGGCTTTAAGATTGTCATTAGAAGAAGAAAAGGCAAGACAAGAAAGAGAGGCTGCTACAACGAAAAAGGAAGACACTGCTAACGGTGGTGAATTGGAAAGAATTGATGAAGCCAAGGAAGAAAAAGATGAGGATAAAGATACAACTATGAAGGATGCTTAGTGTGTAATATATATCTTTTTTTCTAATAGAATTTTCAATAACTTTACTGTATAATTTCTTGTTACATTGAATTTAACTCTCCGCGGGAAATATCAAAGTTCTCCGAGGGTATAAAGGCTGCGAAAAAAGTATCAGCGGTTAGAAATTTTGTTTGTACTGTTGTGAACGTTTTTGCCCCTAAAACATATGAAGAGATATAAAGATATAAATAAAGTCAAAGATGGTTCAGAATCAGCTTTGCTGAAGCTAATCAGGAAATCACCTCGTCATAATCAACCCATAACACCACCAAGTTTAATTTGTTCCCCTAATGAATTAGTGTTAATTCCTCTCCCCCTGACCAAAGCTCATTTTGTTGATGCTTATTCAAAAGTAAGTATAACAAATTATATGTTATGATAATGATATACTAACATTTTAGGGAAAATGGAATTTATCTAAAGTGCCATGTCCTCCATGTTTACAAAGCACAGGATATATGAAACCTCCAGAATGTTACAATGAACCATCTCGATTAAATGCAGTTTCCCGATATAAAGACCTTCCACATTGGTTAGAACCTTTAATCTTCAAGAAAACCGTGTCTAAATTAAAGAAACTGTTTGGAGTTTCTGGAGTTT
>JAKTZF010000709.1:0-26250 GCA_030705235.1 Spathaspora jeffriesii
CATGGATATAGCGATCGCACGGTATCGAAATCGGAACAAGATAATGTGAAAACCATGCTCTTGATCATGGTGACATTTGGGTTCTCATGAAGCCATTCAAGAGAATACTTAAGATTGACAACCGTGAATTTTAAATAGAAAGGGGTATATATGAGGGCTGAAATCTTGATCTGATCACAAATATTCACATAAATAGAACGGTATAACTTGGCTTTTCCTAATGTGTATAATCTGTGGTTAAGTGTGCAAATACGGCAGATATGGATTTGATTAAGATGGTTTAATACAATTACAAGAACCTCGTCTGGGAGTGACATGATTGTACCTTTAATACTAGTAGACACGATGTTCTTATTTGATCTAACAGCATTAAGTTCCCTTCTGAATTGTCGAACTTCTTGTATGCTAGTCCATATCAAGTACAGCAAGAACAGCAAATACGACAAGAAAATGTAGGGTATTAGAAACCACATTCAACGTTCAATGACAGTAGATTTTATCTATGCAAACGATTTTGTCCCTTGTCAAATATTTAGGAGCAAGTATATTGGTTTCGGGGAATTTTGTTATGCAATTTGTCCTGAGGAAAGATCAAATCAACTAGAATTTGATAAAACGGGTTGTCGTTGAAATACTAAGCTGCGCAACTTCTAAATAAGACCAAGTAAAATAATCATAACAAACGCATCCGGATTTGAATAAAATTTACAGTGTATGATAGTCTACCTTCACTGGAAGCGAATAACTCCCTAAACAGCAACTGAGAAGGATGAAGGATATCATATCTGGTTTCAGGTTCGGTTGCTTAACACGGTATTACATCAGGTATTTGTCCAGTAACACTTTGCTCACTGTATTTGTACACCTGTAGGTCATAGTTGAATTGAGTTTTAAAGTTATATTTATATGTTCCGATTAAGTCCACACCAGTAACACAGTGTGGATAGTTGTAGGTCATATGCAACATACTTGCAATTACTCTTTGACGCGTAAAAACAGGTCTGGTACTTGACATACGCGGCACGTGAACTGATTTCAGTATATACAGGATGTAAACAAGCCAGATCAATATACATCTTCAATACTCTAGTTTAACCATGAATAAAGAAAACATAGTGGCGAATGCTCTTAAAGAATTATCAATTAACAAATCCAAATCTAATCTTGATGATCACTTGGAGTTAATCCATACTACTCAAGAAGAAATTCAAAATCAATTGCATAATATTGAAATACAATCTAGTCAAACTAGTGTTGATGTAGCCCAATTATTTGATCGTCTGAAGAATAATAATTCGAATTTGAATAAGTTGTTAGAGAATGTGGTTAGTTATTCTAAGGAAGTGATGACTGAGGGTAACGCCACTAAGGCAGACATGAATCGGATATTTGAAGTATTAGAGAAACTAGGAGGTAAGGTTGAATTTGATAAAATGAAGCAGGAGGTGTTGGAATTGTTGAGGAAGAATGAAGGGAATGTGAAGGAGTCAGAATTGAAGGAGTTGAAGAACGAGGTTTCAGAAATAGGAAGTTGTTTGAAGGGTGTGTCGTATTGGTTGACTTTAGAAAGTAAGAAAACAGAGGATAAATTGGATGGTTTGAGACCAGACGCACATGAAGTAATAGACCCAATTATACAAGAAGTTAAATCTCGAGATGTCAAACTAGATACAATCTTCAGCAAGATAACCCAGCTACCCCAGAAGGGTGAACTTGAGTTAATCCTTGCCAAGTTAACACTACTTGAACAAGTCAAGAAAGAGCAAGATCTCACCCATCAAGCGGAACTAATATCCAAACAAACCCAACTAGAACTAAAAATAACCCAATTAGAAACGAAATATTCCAATCTTTGCGAGTCATATACTGAAAAATATCAAGCATATCAAGCATTGAATGAGAAATATACTGATTTAATTCACAAGATCGAATCAGTGGATGTACCTACTGACATGACGAGATTGAAGAAAGTTAGACAATTTCATAGTGCTCCAAGTACTAGTTTTAAAAATGAGAAGAGAATTGCTAGTACACCTGTTTCGAGACAGAGTGATTTTGTTAATAATTCTGATGATGGGTTTTAACTTAACTGATCGATAGCCAAGTTAATTCCAGTTGCAAATGTTTTAGTTTGTCCTCAATTGAGGTAAATGTAAGGCTTAACTCATCCAATTATATATACAACGTACATTGTTTACTTCAGTGGCAGTTAGATTCCTCGACCAGGATTGTATTAAGTAGATGTCTACCTGGTTAACTACGATCTCATTGAGTGGCTAGGTTTCTTATCGACAATTATTTTATTTACAAGTATATACAGTCTCGATTATTTCGATAATTCTCCTTAACTTCGTTTAACTTCGCGGCTCAGTTAAGGTTATCTTAGTTTTACCATCCATGTACTTCCATAACACCTCAGGAATATCAATCTCATTCCTCTCAACATCATAATTCTGTTCAATCAATGCCACAATAACTCTGGGAACAGCCATACATGTTCCATTCAATGTATGAACATGTTTTATCCCCTCGTCATCATATCTTATCCCCAATCTTCTACTTTGATAATCTCCACAATTGGAACAACTACTTAATTCCCCCCATTTCCCCCTACCAGGCATCCATGCCTCAATATCATATTTCTTCAATGCAGGAGAACCCAAATCTGATGTAGGCATATTCATTACTTTACACATGATACCTAATTCTGAGAAAATTTCAATTTGGAATTGTTTAATATCTTCAAGTTCATCTGGAGCGAGTTCACCCGTGGTGAAATGGAATAATTCAACTTTGGTGAATTCATGAACACGATAGAGACCTCGAGTATCCTTCCCACTTGCGCCTGCTTCAGCACGATACGATCGGGAAACTCCGACATATTTCCTAGGAAGATCAGTGGGTTTGAATATGGTTGATGAATGTAATGCACCCAATGGGATTTCTGCCGTTCCCGTAAGTGACTTTCCTTCGTCTGCTAATTCATATACTTGTTTCTCGTTATTCTGATCATTAGGTTTAAACCCACATGCAGCTACAATCTCAGTTTTGACGATAGAAGGCGGGGAAACCATAGTATATCCTCTCTGTCTGGCTTTGGAAAGTGCATATTGAACTAAGGCCTGCTCAAGTAATGCTCCGTCTTGCATGAGATAATACCATGAACTTCCAGATATACGACTGGCAGTGGAGAAATTGACCATGTTGAATTTCTCGCCGATGGATTTATGATCGTAGATGTCACTTGCTGGACGTTGTGCCATTGCTTGTTCTTGTGAGGTACAGTGGATTGTAGAAACTATATCTTCAGTGAATGGATCAAGAGGAACCGTTGGATCAAGGAGGTTAGGCAATGCTTCGGCCTTGGTGTAGATTTGTTGTTGTAAGTCATCAACATATTTCTCCAAGGGTTTAAGTGCGAGTTTAATTTCCAGAAGTCTGGCCTTGCATGCTTGTATGTCCTGTTTTGATTGCAAGAGGGTGGCTAATTGTTGACGTTCTCGTTTAAGTTTGGATATTTCTTGATATGTTTGACTTTGCAATGGTCGAGATTCAATTATGAAGTCGATGTCAGACACGAGGGATTGGGGTAATTGACGTCGGATAATTGATTCCTTGTAGAGTGATGGTCGAGCGAGTATGTCAGGGATGTTTAATTGTGGACGTAGAAGAATGTCAGTGTTTTTACTGGCATAAGTACGTATAATTCGAAGCATGGTTGGGGGAGAGATCAAGTAAAAATTTTATAATTAACAGTTGAAAAAAAAATACTAAAGCTTTAGCATCTACAAATCCAACAAAATTGACTATCAACTGGAAGTTGATTAAAGGGAAAAAATAAGCTAAAGTTGTGATTGATGTGTAAAAAATAGTGTATATGGAGAAGAATGTTTGTAGTCAAGTACTACTTAGATAATTAATGTGTATACCATATACTATCAATTACAAGTTAGGAAGAACAACTATTAACCTATCTACTCAGCTCCTCAATACAAGAAAATTGAATATCCTTCTAAATTACATGTTGTTAGACTTATATGATCAGAGGCTTACACATTGGACAATAAGTTGCTGTAGAAACAACGATATCCAAGCTTGATAAGTGCTTGCAGTATGAATTCCACTAACAATTTCGCTATCGCTCAGTTGTTACTACAAGTTAATTCAAAAACGTAAATCATAATTTCTATAAAATAAATATTATACAAGTAGGATCAAGCAAACATAAACTTGAGAACCTTGACATACCAAGGAGTTCTACTCCATTTTTCCTTTTCTTCTTCCTTTTCCAATTTCAAAATTTCTTCATCGAAAATAGTTCTATCAAGATTAATATCAATATCTTCAACCTTGTGCCATAATTTCCAATTTCTGGTCCATACTTTATGTCCAATATAGAACACAATCAATACTATAGCACCAAGATAACCTTGGAAAAAACTTTCAGCTTGTGGAGTTCCATATCCTACTGGGAACAATGCAATCCAGAATTGGGCAATTAAAACAAGAACATACCAGATAATAGCGTAGTATGAACCCCAAACACCAGTAGCGGAAACATATCCTAATGAATCCAATGAAATCTTGTTATATTTCAAAGCAGCACGGAATCTAATGTGGGAAAGACAGATACCAAACCAAGTGAAGATTTGGGAAAGACCCGAGATGGCCAATAACCAGTTGAATACAGTTTCTTGCTTCTTGTATGCGGCAATGAATGAGAATAATCCACAGATGGCACAAACAATCAATGAACGTAATGGACGACCGGCATTGTCGATGTAATTAAACCATGATGGGGCAAATCCTTGTTCAGCTAATGATTGCAAGGTTCTTGAAGCGGAATATAATGCAGATGATGCAACTGAAGTGACAGAAAGTAAAATAACAGCGTTGATAATCGATGGAACAACTCTTACACCATGTAATGCAGCAGCAAGAACAAATGGAGATGCATGAGATCCTCCACCTTCACTTCCCATTAATCTATCAGAGTTATAAGGAACAAGCAAACCAATAATTGTCAATGAACCCAAAAACAAAACGATAATTCTCCAAATAATTAATTTACATGCAGTTGGAATGGCACGTCTTGGATTTGATTGTTCGGCAGCGGATAAAGCAACAAATTCAGATTGTCCTAATGAAAAAGCACCAGTGACGAAAACTGAACATAACCCTTTGAAATTAGTGGCAAACCCAGGATCATGCCAATATCTACCACCAATGAATTGACCCTCGGGTCCACCACCGACATTAATGACAATACCCATGATAATAAAACCGACAACCATAATAATCTTACAAGAACCAAGAATGAATTCACCTTCACCATACCCTTTAGCACCAAAGAAATTAATCACCAAAACAACAATATAAAAAATCGTAACCCAAACATCAGGATTAATCAGTTCCGTCCAATATTGAATAGTGATAGCAGCAGTGACCAATTCAATGGCAATGACAGACAACCATTGTATACAATAATTCCAAGTGATTGTAAATGCTAAACTTTCATCAATAAATCTTCTAGGATAATTATTATAACCCCCGGATAAATCTGAATAATTGACCGCCATTTCCCCTGCGGCTTGCAATGTAGGATATACAAATGACCCAACAATGGCCCAACCAATCAAGACAAACAATGGACCTGCCTTGTATAAAACCAGACCGGAACCCACAAGTAAACCAGTACCGATACCCGTGACCAATGCCATAAGAATCAAGTGTCTTTTGGAGATACCCTTGGACAATTGTTTCCCGGCGGCGATATCATCAGTGGTTTGTCTTTCGAATGAATGCTTAAACTTCTTCCATCCTGATAATTCTTCATCTACTGATTGAGTAGTTGAAGTCATATAATTCCCCGAGTCAACTTTGACAGCCGAGTCAATTTCGGATTTGACTTTGAAATCTTCTGACATCTTTGTGTGTTATTTTATTATTTATTAATAGTTAATTGAAAACTGTTAATTATTAAAGATGTGGTTATGAATGTATAATGTATAATGATTGAGTTTGGAAACATCTCGATCTAGTTCATGGGGGATTCAATGATATTTATATTAAGGAAACTATTAAAAAGAAATCATTTGATGCAAAAAAGACAGGGGGGGAACGGAGAAACCTGTTCCCAGAAAAAAAAAATAACGGCATTGAGAAAACTAAAAAATAAACATGCATCAACAAAAGAAAATACTCCCAAAAAAGAAACCAACTCCACTGATAACGAGCCGATGGGAACACTTATCCTATCTGAGTCAACTATGGATATGTCCTACCCTGTCTGACAGTTCCCTTCTTGTTATCTGTGTATTCAAGGGTGTAAACAAGTAAGTAAATCAATCAATTGACACATCGGCGTAAATGTTACGTCATGCTATCTGCACACGCCACTCGGATCTGTTTCATGGAATTTTTCTTACGTCGAGGAGAATTAACTTTCGCAACTTACCTAATTCAGGACTATGATTTGTCCATCAGTCCTTATCTGGCGTGATTGCTAAGTCGGAATGATTTTCAGAGTCCGGTATTACGTTGGCTCCTTCATGAGGCGATATTTTGCACGGTGAATTTTTTTTTTTTTGTCATGTTGCAAAATTCCGCAGGGCATTTCAGAAAAATACACAAAGATATTTTTTTCCGGTTATATATCCGGACGACCATTTCTGGGAGTTAGCCGTTTCAGTTTCTTTTTCAGTCAAGGTGTAGGGAGGGATGTTCGAGATGACTCCCACGGAAAAGTCAAGGTAAATATCGAAATCGATGATCATTACTCTTATCTGAATCATGATATTACATACACAATTCCAGAAACTTTACGTCATATAATGCCGCGAGATTTAGTCCTGCATGATTCCACTGAGGTTTTTATAAGGCATTTTATGAATGCCTTACATATTGACTACCCCAAATTACAAAGGAATGATTCAGATGAGATCTCCCTGAAATTGTCGTAGTTCAAGGGTCTACGGCGATCGAGTATAGGCGATTCCGGTCTGGTGGGGAAGGTTATTGTTTTATTTATAAATATGTGTCAATTGAGTTAAATAGAGTAATAAGCGATTCCGGGTCATAGTATTTGTTTTTATTTATAAATAATTGTCAAACATTGACTAAATAATATATACAAGAGTCAATGTATGTTGGGTCTTGGAGTGGGGAAGTTATGTAAGCTGTTTCAGTTAATTCAAGGTAAGGGAAATATGGCGGGCTAAGCCATGAATTCCATATTAAGGTTCCACATCACTTTTTCATTATATCGTTTAAGATTGTAGTTCATTTAAACTTTTCTAGTCATGTTAGACTAATTCATATATCGCTTAGTTAACTTGTACTAATGCAAAAGAACATAAACTGGTTAAAGTTTAACCTCGCTATCGCTCAGCTAAACTTATCGCTCAGCTAAACTTTCAGCTTTTGCAATCAATTCCATCAGTTTCTCATCCCCCTTTCTAACATCCTCATCGTCCAATAAATCCCCCAAACATTCCCAAGGATCCCTAACCCCACCCCATTTCAAAACCCTACTCCTCAACTTCTCCCCGGCTTCTCGGCTCCAGGGATCTTCTTTAAACAACCCGCGCCAAATCTTATCCGCTATAGCCCTATCTAACAAATATGAATAATACACCGCACCATAACTGAACAAATGAGGGAACTTTCCATGCCAGGTAGATTCCTGATCCAGGAACACGCGCAACTTTGCCTCTAAGTCATGATACACCTTTGTCGAAGTGTAGTTTTCCGTGAGTGGATGCAGATGGAGTTCTTGATCAAGCATGGCCATTTTCAGCTGCATGAACGTCTCACTGGATTCAAGCAATCCTTTACTCTTGACGTGTTGTTCGAATAGATCTCTTGGAAGTTTTTGGTTGGTTTCATAATGTCGTGCGATTTCACAGAGGACTCTGGGGTCACGCGAGAATGATTCCATGAGAACACTAGGGAGTTCCACGAAATCAGTAGCGCATCGTGTCCCGGATAGATTGTGAAGTTCCGTCCTGCCTAGCATTGAATGCATGGCATGTCCCATTTCATGAAAGAGGGTGTCGACTTGATCAAGACTGAGTAAGGTTGGTTTGGAGTTGACAATCCCGGCAAATCTTCCAATTGTTGATTTTGGTTTGGGGAAGTTACAAATTAGGGAGATTACTGGGAGTTGATAATCTTCATCTAATTGAACAACTTTTTTCATTTCGGATATAGGTTCTTGATTTAATCTTCTTGAACATACAATTGTGAAATGGGAGGGGTACACTTTATTACTCCAGAAATCAAGATAGAGATATCCCAAGGGTTTGGATGTGGTTTGATCACGCACTTCTAGTTTTCGAACTTGTTGATAATCCCAAGTTTCATCTTTGGAAGTGGGCACAGGGATGAATTCAACTTGATAAAGTGATTCAAAGAGTTTGCTTAGTCCGGCAATGATTGTTCCTATGGATAAATATTCTGAAATGTTTTCTGGATCTGGAGATTTCTCTTGGAGTTGGGCAAGTAAATAATCACGATCCCAAGGTTTGACAGAATCGATTATTTCATCAGGTGTAGCATCAGATTTAGCATCTTGTTTACACTGGTATAACTTTTTCAATTCCTGAGTCACACCCAGGTTCAAAAGCGACGTTTGAAGATTGGTTAAAAACGCCATGACATTCTCTGGTGTTTTCGCCATTTTATGTTCAAGTTGATAATGAGCAAAACTCTTATATCCCAACATCTCAGCTAGGATTGCTCTGTATGTAATAAACTTATCCAAAGTATCAATCTGATCTCGTGGAGAGTTATGTAATGCAACCCATACTTTACGTCTTATACTCTCCAGTTTCACGGTGCTTAATATTGTATATGGAATATGACTCACTACGGGGATATACACCATATCTTTATCCTTGGGCTTAGTGTGGTTTGACTGATATGCCAATATCTCACGTTTTAACCCTTCCTCCACGGTGTTGAACTCGGATCGAGGCACTTCACACCAATAATCATCTAAATTCTGCATTTCATTGTTAAAGTGAGATCCAAGGACGGAGATATGTTGGGTTATCTTGACGAAATTGTCACGAGAGGTGGGATCCATGTGTATACCTGATCTTTCAAAATCTTGTCTTAGGTATTCCCCAACTTTCCTCTCTTCGTCAGATAACTGAGCCACAAGTTTTTCATCTTCAAGAATTTCTCTTAATATAGTATACAACTCTACGTTTGTGTTTAATTGATTCATAAATTCATACATTATTTCATGGGTCTGTTGTGCCGCATGCACCCATTTATGACCTGGATGAGCAACTCGGATAAACTCCGCCATATCAATCACTCGACAAAGTAAATCAGATAATTGATCTAATTTCTTAATGTATTGCAATTTACCCTGGGTTGACCCATCATTTGACATTTCATGAACTAACGATTTCGCCTTCTTTAATGAAGTCTTGGAGAAATCAACGAGACCAGTTGGGGTGGATAAGTATTTATTCTTGAATAGACCTGTTCGAGGAGTCAAGTAAGATGATGATTTAAGGAAACTATTGAAATATTTTTGATCATCGAATACTTTCCTGAGGTGGGTATACCCTGGGGAGGTGGTTAATGCCTTCGTGGTTAGGTATCGGACTTGGTATGGTTTAATATACCTTAGTAGGGGTTTAGTTGCCCTCATGTTGAAGTAGATAAATATCGAAGTTTGCAATGGAATGCAACATCAACAATAAAGAAAAGAAAAGTTGATGAAAAAATTCACGAGTCATGTGACTCTTTCCCAATGGGGGAATCTTATCACGTGGCATTAACTGAGAGATTTAAACAGAAAACTTTAGCTATTCAGTTTAAGATCCAGTATTGTTATATTGGTCAATTAGTATATAATAGAGTCAAGTTGTTAGAATTAGTAATGTCAGGTAGTCAAGTGCAGTGCATGTTTATATACGATGTTTACTATTGGAATGTAAATAATAAATGAAAAAAACTGACATAATCAAAACTACAGTTATGGTTTTGTGATTATTTATCTGTATCTATTCAATTATCCCGAATATCACCTCTGGTTCATCCCGATAGTTATTACGTCACGATTGACGAACTTATCCCGTTATTTCCATTTACAAATTTGTCTGAATTTTTTGATCTTATTTTTTCTGTTGTCTAAATTATAACTCCTCATAATTATTTTTTCTCCATTGTTTTTTACTTGTGGTATTAAGGGAAAACTGTATACAATCAATTCACCACTTGATCTCCCCCTCTCATGTCAGACATTGACAATTTCCCTGACCTTTCCCTATCACAACCTCAGAACCAACCCGTGGCCAATTCAAGATATACCCCACCCATGCGTCGCTCAGCACGAGATTATCAATTTGGAACTAAGATCGGTGAAGGCCTGTATTCCACAGTATATTCAGCATTGGATCGACATACCCAACGAACATACGCTATTAAAGTGCTTTCTAAACGACATATTGTCAAAGAAGACAAGATTAAATATGTCAATATTGAAAAGACAACTTTGCATCGATTAGGACAACAACATCCTGGGATTGTGCAATTGTATTATACATTTCAGGATGTCAATAGTTTATTCTTTGTGCTTGATTTCGCGGAATATGGAGAATTGTTAAGCATTATTAGGAAGTTTGGCAGTTTGAGTGAGCCAGTGAGTAGATTCTACATGTGTCAGATTGTCGATGCAGTGAGGTTCATTCATCTGAAAGGTGTGATTCATCGAGATTTAAAACCAGAGAATATCCTTGTTGGAGATGATTTTAATTTGAAAATTACTGATTTTGGAGCTGCGAAATTATTAGGTCAAGTTGATGAATCAAGTGAAGAAATTGATTATGGAATAACTGAAGAAGTTAAAAAGAAAGATGAGAGATCAAGTTCATTTGTAGGTACCGCGGAATATGTCCCTCCTGAATTACTTAAATATAATCAAAGTGGGGTAGAGACGGATATTTGGGCTATTGGATGTATACTCTATCAATTCTTCCATGGAGTTCCACCATTCAAGGGAACTACTGAATATCTTACATTTGAGAAAATAATAAAAGGAGAATATCAATATACAAAACAACTTCCAAATGAAGTTGTGAAACTAATTGATGGAATATTAATCCCACAACCAAGTTCTAGAATGACAATTGCCCAAATCATGCAAGGAAGATGGTTTCAGGATATACCCTGGGATGATATAAATTATATCTGGCATAGAAAAGTCCCCCGGTTTGAAAGTTATACTCCTGAAAAACCAATCACGGTTCCACCACCATCAATTAGAAATGGATCTGATAGAAGTAGTAATAAATCAAATTCATATCAACAATTACAATCTCAAATTCAAAATTCAGATTATTTTATTCCACAAGTTAATTTAAAATACAAGACACCAGTTGTACCAAATATTCTTCCCATGTCTGCACCAACTACTCCTACTACGCAACATTATTTTGAACGGGGGAATTCAAGTCCGGGGAAAGATGATAGGTTTAGAGATTTGGGTCCACCACAAGTTGAATCTATGTTGAATATGTCGCCGAGAATTAATCAGCAACAAGGACAACAGGTAAATGTTTCCGCGAGAATTAAACAACTGCAATCGTTACAAGAAAACATGTCATTTAGAGCGAATCAACCACAACAACAGCAAGTACAAAAGCAACAGCCGCAGCAAGTACAAAAGCAATTACCACAACAAGTACAACAATTACAAAATCAACAACTACAACAACCACAACAATTACAAAAGCTGCAATCACTTGAGCAACCACTACTACCACAACAGCAACAACAATCGCCTAGAATCAAGCAACAACCACAGGCACAATCAAGACCACAACAGGTACAACTACAACAACCACCACGTCTACAACCACAGTCACAACCATCACAACCAACGCTGTCCCATCCATATCTGGCATTTGTAAGTCCAAGACAAACAAAACCTGACAAACCATCATCACCTAAACCAAAGATCTCCCCACCCGCGAGTGCCGCAGCAGCAGCATCACTCATTCATTCGCCTACTCAATCAAAAAATGCCAACTCTACATCAACTAAACTTCAATCATCTTCTGCATCTCAATCCATTCGAAACAATGCAGTGACCGCAGCATCTTCTAAACTTCAGACATCTACACAACCAACTAGAAACGCCAATGCGGCCGCGGCTGCAGCTGCTGCAGGAACCAAGACAATCAATTCCACCGCTAAGAAATCAACCCCTACGATCCCGCTTCGAGAAATCTCGCAACTTTTACGTCCACAAGAAAAGATCCTTAAATTAGATCAAATTCAAAAACTGATTCTTCAATCTAAATCACGTCTTGAACTTGATGATCAAACTCTTGATCTTTTGATTTCAACCCATCTGGAATTATTATCCCTGGGGACAATATGTGTTTGTGTCGTGACTAACCAAGCTCGAGTGTTCTTCATGGGTGATGAAGTCGTGGAGATTGATCTCCGGGCGAATCATGGTGCCGATTATTCCATGTATGATTATGAATTTGAAGAGGATGCTGGATATTTGATTCTTGAGTGTTTGAAATCGGGTGAATTGGTTTTCTTACAGAGAGTGGAGGAGAAGGTTGCGGTTGAAGTTGTTGATAAACGAGGGAATCTGGTTCGACTTGGTGAGAAATATGGTTGGATTGATTGTTTGATGATTGCCAAGGAGATGGTACTGGGGAGAGAAGGTAGTCCTGTTTCCACAAGTTCAGGTAAATCAAGCAAGTCAAGTAAGTCAAAGACGAGTATGAAAGAGACACCGGAACCCAAAGATAAACCAAAGAAGAAAACTACAAAGACAAATATAACTAGGAATAATTTCGCATATGCCGCGGCAGCTGCAGTACATCAGAAATAGATAATTAAATATTTGCATTAATATGAGAAATGATATGTAGAATGATATCTCTAGTAGTTGTCATTTGATTTGTACAATTGTTCTTATTTAGACCTGGAATTTGCAACTTTTTGATAATATTTGGTAAATATTTTCCGTAAAATATATTAGTAGCACCCAAAGAAATAATACAACTCTATTTGAGCAAATCCCAAGCCATCAGATCCGACTTGCTTCTCTCTAAGTAGTTACCATGTAACTCAGAGTAACAGACACAATTAAATAAAGTACGAACCCATTAGTAACTTCTAGAACAAATTCCTTCAATTTTGCTGCGGCTCAGACAAAATTATTTACGCCAAAAAAAAACCAAATTAATAAAACCGTTGAATAATCCACTTCATCAATCAACATGTCAGACACACCATTACTTGAACTGAGTCAAGACCCAGTGGCGCAATTTGCGTATTCATACGCCATGACGTATTTATTCAAAAAGGTATGGACTGAAACTGAAACATGGACACATCCAAATCCTAATATATTCACATCAATTGATAATTCTTTACAAGCTGAAGCTTATGGTCTTTTCATCAAGGCTCAAGATAATCACTCCATTTCAGGGAAGAATCAAACTTCAAAACTTAATAAGCTATCTGGTATTTTGGCTAATCCCTTGGATATAATCACATTACCTTCAGGATTAACCACTAATGATGTGATTGATCTGATTAGTTCCTCGTTACAATATCGGGATTATACATTTAGGTTTCATACTGAAGATATTGGGAAACGGTTGGTTTCGTTGTTAGAACTTGCTGGAGGAAATCAAGTCAAGGCTTGTCTTTTTGAATATATTGTTCATGTATGTAAAGATAACGGATTTACAATCTCTGATCTCCAATCCATTTTCCAATATCCAGATACTCCAAGTGTTAATCTAATTGAAGAATTTGTCAAATTACTCAATCTTCAATATTCATTATTGAACCATTCCATTGATGTGATTAACAAACTTCGAGAACAGGGAAACAATTTAATGTCAAACATGTCCTACGCCCAAGCAATCAAAACATACACTATGGCAATAACTTACCAACCAGCAATGTTCATCTCGGAACTCCCACAATTATTAACAAATCGTGCCATTTCATTCATTGGATTGAATTGCGTCCCGGAAGCAATCGATGATTTAAACATGGCACTTTATCTCGATAGAACATTCACCCCAGCATGGACTCAACTTGGATATTGTCATTTATATATGGGTCATGGCCTCACGGGGCTTAAATGTTATCTCGGATCACTTAAATCAAGCGTGGGGGAAATCCTCCCCATCTGGCTCTCCCCTGATAGTCCCCTTGTGGAAAAGTACAAAACAAACAAATGTCAAACAATCCTTCCTCAATTCATAGAACGTCTCAATCAAGCTATCGCATTGACGGAAAAACGCGCATATCAACAACTTGAACCTGAAGAAGAGATTCGGAAATTAGTAAGTGAAGTCCGTCGAATCCTTGCCCATCTCCGCGCCCAGGGTCCTGAAGATGATCGTGAATATTTCGGATACTTGCCATTATATCGTGATTCGAGTTTACGGTCAATGTCAGAACGGGCAAATTCAACACGCCCAAACATTCTCACTCCTGAAGTAATGCAGAACATGATGGCTAGGAATGGAATGGAAACAGCAACAGTGACTCAAGTTAGGGCTGATCCTATTGATGCTTCGCCTAGACCCGCCATGCGTGATTTCTTGAATGATTTAGGCGGCATGTTTGATGGTGCCACTGAGACAACCCGGGATGCTGGTGTGGCTGGCACTGGCAATGCAACTGGTGGTGCTGGTGTTAATGCTCCCGCCGATGTGCTTGGGGAAACTATAGCTCAGGGGATAAGTGGTGCCATAAGTGAGGGGGTAAGAGGGGTGATTGGTGCATTTGCTAATAATAATCCAAATGTTAGAACGTTTGTTCAGGAGTTTAATCTGGGGAATAGAACTGGAACTGGAAGTGGGAATAGAACTGGAAGTGGAAATGGTAGTGGAAATGGTTCGAATAATCGTGATGATGACGTAGATATGAACCTCCCTTCAGATTTAGATTAGCATAGGTTAGTTATATAGAGTAAGTGTATATGATTACACTATTGAATTATAGTTAGAAGTTAAAACTTATATTATTCTCTATTGAATCAACTAAAATTATAAAATCAAATCAAATAAAAGACAAACTATCAACATGGTCATGCTTTTATAAGTAGATGCAGAACCTTGATAATTATCATCGTGAATTACCTTAGGTGAAGAAGTAGATACAGATGTGGAAGTAGCTTCTGTCTTTTGTTCAATGGAACTAGTACTGATCACGGTTTCCATTGTTGTAACAGGAGAGACATCCGCTTTGCTCGTGGTTTTGACAGATTCAGTTGTACTTGTAGTTGTACTAGTTTCTTCAGGCGCAGCAGTTTCACTGGATGTAGTAGTTTCACCGGATGTAGTAGTTTCACTGGATGTAGTAGCTTCACTGGATGTAGTTGACTCAACAACAGTATTTTCAGTTGTAGAGACTGTAGTTTCATCTTTGGAAGTCTGGGAACTTGTAGCAGTGCTAGTCAAAGTACTAGTAGCTTGTTCCTTATCTGGCAAACAAATCTTCATACCTTTCCCATTAGTATAACAAATCTTGGTAATATCCTTAATCACATCTTCACATCTAATATTCCCATTATCTTCCCGACGACAATGTTGAACATTATATGGTTTCCCCTGTTGGAAATCATAACAAATTTCCCCCTTTGAACCAGTAAAACATAGTGAAGTCACCCATTTCAATTCACCAGTACAATAAACAACTCCTGGAGATTCCACATTACATGTAGGATCTGGTTCAACAAACCCCAAATAAAAATCCGTCTTAGTCTCCGGATTAAACGTGACAGTAGCCTCATCAAATCCATCCAAGCAACTCTTCCCATTCTCATCAGTATAACAAATCTTAGTAAAGCTTTTACTGACTCCCTCACAATAAATATCTCCATTTTCACGTTGACAGACTGCAACATACCCTGGTTTCATATATCGTGGATCGGCTAATCCATAACATGTTTCACCCTTGACATCAGTGAAGCATAAACTGGTGACTGATTCTAATGAACCCATACACCGGACAATGCCTGGTGATTCAATGTTACATGATGGTTGTGCGGTGGCTAATGCTGTGAGTGCAAGTAAGTAAATAAAGCGCATGATGAGATCTTGATTGTTGTTGTGTGTAATGATGAGATGGACGCAATCAATATGAACTGTTCACATCTATTTATACCTAGTTGGAAACACCCCGATGTTCATTATCAACAAAACAAACTATATTTAGCATCAACGGCATTTGGAGAAGTTCTCCAGTTGCAATATGATCAGTCATAGATTTTCATGATGCAAAATATAGATTGCGCGCAAATGTACACATCGGATAAATTATCTAGCGGTTTCACGAAAAAAGAGATCCGAAACAATGACGTAATTTTCAATTGGGGTAAAAATAAACTTCGAAAACGGAGAAATTGTAAATGTTCCCGAGTGACATTGGATGATCAAGATTTAATATAGGGGTATGTTTTACATTTGTGTCGTATCGAATAGTACATGAATGGTTGAACACAGAGAATTGCTTAGGAATTTCATTTCAATTTAGTTCTGATAAATCTGACCAACGTATCCACCGTAGCCCAATAACGGTTGTTTGTAAAATAATTTAAAAGTATTTCTGTCAACTATAATAACTATCCTACACGATAATTCTATATGATATCAATTGCATGTTTAACTATATTCGTGGAAGGTATAAATGACTATTTAATTGGAACGAAAATTCTTAATTCTTGTTCTGATCTTTCCAGACTATCAACTACTCAAATCATATGGTGGAAACACTATACTTTCGGACCCTTCCAAGTTGTCAGGTATATCCTACCACTAATTTCAGTGATACTAACTTCTTTAGTACGACCCTGGACATGCTTACAGATAATTTCACTTGGTGAAGTTTGTTGACAATATGGTTGTTTATTCGCTTCCTCGACATACGGAAATTTAGGATGTATATATATACGACGTTCTTTATCTTGGTCGTCAATAGTAATAACTTGGAGTTTTTCCAACCCGAAACAATAAATTCCATCATCTCCTTGTGGCATGCAAGTTATATAAGCACCACTATCTGGGAACCCATAGTCCGTACATTCTTTAGGTATGGGGGCTGCAAGGGCACCAAGAGCAAACAACAATGTAAATAAATAGATACGCATTATAATAAAATTTAAAGATGTAGTGGATTAAGCTACAACGTTGAATTGCAGGAAATGCCTTTTATTTATAGATGAAAAAACAACATGGTTGGAATGACGTTTGAAAAACGGCATTTTGAAGTGCACGACTAGAATTCTTGGGTGCTAAATGACTGGCGTAAAAAATAAATTTTGCATCATGTATAATTTAGGAGCGCAAAATACCAAGGAACAAACAGTTAAATTCTAGGCTTAAAAATATTCGAATTTAAAAAATTCCACACTTAAAGGCGTTCCAGAAAATGTTTCCACGTTACTTCCAATTGATTTGAAAAAATATTTGAAGTAAGGTTCATTATCGTTGAATTGTTTAAAGTTAGTTATTACTTCATTTAATTATATATGCGATTAAAGGAAATGGAGCTGTATGGAGCGAAGAACGTGAGAGAAACACCGAGATTTTGTAAATCATGTATTAGGATATATTAGCTTTCGCTTTAGTTATAAATATAAAGATCTAATTAGAATTGGTTCTGATATTTTCCTAAACTTGTTCCGTTAAATCCCAACATTTAGGAACACTACTATAGTTCAATGTGATCTCATTCAATATATCTAACTATATACATGGAAGGTATAAATGACTATTTAATTGGAACCAAAATTCTTAATTCTTGTTCTGATCTCTCCAGACTATCAACTACCCAAATCATATGGTGGAAAAAACCACTATACTTTCGGACCCTTCCAATTTGCCCAGTATTTCTGAACTTTCATATCAGTAAGACTGATTTTTGTAACAGGACCCACCACATGATTGCAGATAATTTGACCTCGTGACGTTTGGTAACAACATGAATCATGGTCTTTTTCCAATAAATTACATACGGATAAAGAATGTATAAAAATTTGATGATCTTTACCTTGATCATCTATAGTACTGACGTAGAGGGGTTTTTCCATCCCAACACAATAAAATGATTCATCTCCAATTGGGAAGCACGATATTGTCGGAGTGTCGGGGGAAGTTTCATTGATAACTTCTCTGTCTATGGGGGCTGCAATGGCACCAATTGCCAACAATAATGTAAATAAACAGTAACGCATTATAATAAAATTTAAAGATGTAGTATGTTAACTAACAAGTTAGAGAAAACTACAGGCAATGATGTTTATTTATAGATCAATTAACTTAGTTTGAATGACGTTTAAAAAACGGCATTTCGGGGTGCATGACTTCATCTCTCGCGTGCTAAACGACTAGTGCATAAAAAATAAAATTAGCATCACGTATAATTTAAGAGCGCAAAATACCAAGGAACACGTTAAATTCTTGGCCTAAAAATATTAGCATTCGAAAAATTCCGCCCTAAAAGGTGTTCCAGAAAATATTTCCAAGTTTCTTCGAATTGATTTGAAAGAATATTTGAAGTAAGGTTCATTATCGTGGAATGGTTTTAAGTTAGTTATTAGTTCATTCAATTATTAAAGGAAATGAAGTTGTATGGAGACAAGAAAGTGAAAGAAACTCCGAGATTTTGAAAATCATGTATTAGGATATATTAGCTTTTACTTTAGTTATAAATATAAAGATCTAATTAGAATTGGTTCAGAAAATTTCCTAGACTTGTTCAATTAAATCCCAACATTTAAAAACACTGCTATAGTTCAATGTGATATAGTTTATCAATATATCTAACTATATTCGTGGAATGTACAAATAACTATTTAATTGCAACCAAGATTTTTAATTTTTCTTTTCTTGAGAATAGTTCTTCTGTATGATAAGCTCAAACAACTATACCATTCAACTTTGCCAAAGTGCCGAGTAGGTCTTGAATTTATCATCAGTAAGACTTATTTTTATAACAGGACCCACCACATGACTGCAGATGACTTGACCTCTTGACGTTTGGTAACAACACGAGTCATGCTCTTTTTCCAACATATTATATATAGATTCAGGATATATAGGAATTTGATGACTTTTACCTTTGTCATCGATAGTACGGACATAGATGGTTTTTTCCATCCCAACGCAATAAAATGAATCATCTCCCCGTGGGAAGCAAGATACGGCAGGAATATCGGGGGCTGCTCCATTGGTAACTTCTTTGTCTATGGGGGCTGCAAGGGCAGAAACAGCCAACAATAATGTAAGTAAGTAGTAACGCATTCTAATAAAATTTAAAGATGTAGTATATTAACGAGAAACATAGATATAATTACAGGAGATGCTGTCTATTTATAGATCAATTTTTAACTTAGTTTGAATGATGTTTGAAAAACGGCATTTCGGGGTGCATGACTTGATCTCTCGCGTGCTAAATGCCTCGTGCAAGAAAAATAAGTAACTTTGCATGACCCGTAATTTACGAGAAACAAACAAAGAAACGCAAAAAGTGCCGTAAAATCTAAAAAATAAAAACTCGAAACAAGAAAATACATGGTATTATCACAAAAAAAAAGAAATCAGATGACTTTAAACGGAACAAGAAATAAGTATTGCGATGTTGAGATCCTGTACTGAAATAATCATGTAAAAGTTAGGAGAGTTAAAAGAAAATTCGAAGCAGAATTTATATGCCAAATGTATTACGTCATCCCGTTGGAGGCGGACAATAAGTGGGGGTCACGAAATATTTAGTATAACGCGTTTGGTTTCTTTTTATGAGAAATCGAGAAATAAATTAGACTCGTTTGGTAATATAAGGTACATGGAAAAAAGCAATTAATTTTGGTGAACCCCTGACAATCTTGGACTGGCTCATTGCGGTTAATTATATTTCCGAGTAAAGGAAATCGAGCATTGTAGATTCTAATTAGAGCGTGAACTGAAAATAATGTGTTGGGTTATAAAAGATTATAAATAACTTGTAAATCAAAAAATTTAAATATTAGAAGCTGTTTCGAAAGTAGACTTGTTCCGTGGTATTCAATCTCAACTTAACGATTACAGCATAGTCAATGTTGATCTAAATATTGTATAATTTCTGAGATTTCAATCCATTGCGGAATGATGAAATGAGAGTATACTACTCTCTTATAATATCCGGAATAGAAGAATCTCCGATTTGAATAAACATTCCTGATCAGCAGCATCAGGAAATCATATAACGAATCTCAATAAACCGACCTTCGTATCCCATTTCATTTTTACAATCTTGAATCAACAAACAGTGGAACAAGAGAAATTTCCGCTCTGATGAAAATAATACCAAGGTTGTGTGAAGAACACTTGGTCTCCGTAGACTCGGTACGAACATTTGGCATCGAAGATTTGAAAACAGCCTTCAATACCGTTGCTATGGCTAAAGTAAAACTTGATGTCTTCTAATACGTTAATCGACCAAAAGCACTCGGTGATAATATGACCTTGCGGATTTTGAAAATAAAGAAAATGAGAACAAGGAAAAATATGGGAATTATCAACCGATTTAACGGAAATGTAGATTACCCGGACATAGCCGGAAATACAAATAAGTTCTCAAGTGAATATTTCCCCAAAATGAGTTTCTCATGACATATACTGTGTCGTGAATTCCGTCAAGGTTGATATCAAACAGCAACTCTTTAAATTTATTGATAATTTTCAAAGTGAAACTTCCTATCATTTTTTGGTGTAAATTCAAAACCTACTATTGCTGTTACAATAAACTAGTTCTGTTTAATACTGTGGACTACTAAACGATTCCATATTGATCAACCACTCTAGCTCGTGCATGTCAATCCAAATAATTGAGAATAATGAGATGTACCTAATATTCTTTTTCGCGGTAGTAACGAGATTTTGCAATTCTATTTCATGAGCAAATTTAGTTTCTTCGCAATAATTCTGGCGAGATTTTTTCCATTATTTCATCCCCCCACAGTTTGTGCTCCATTGTTATCACAAACTTAGCCCCTCGATCATGTACATACCTATTTAAACAATGTCAATAAGTCCTTACTGGTTCTAACTTTCTAACGATATAGCATAATAACAATGACTCAAAGTGCTGACAATTATTTCCCTGCCGATTCCTTTACTGATCAAATTACTCCTAGTCAAAGTACGTCTCCTACACCGTTCCCAACGACGAGTACAAAAAGCGATAATAGTGAAAATCCAATATTCCTTAATGTTCGATATCAAATTGAATATGAAGGGGAGCTTCTCACTGTAGACACAACAAACTGGAAGATATCCACACTACTCAAATTACAAATTCTAGCCTCATATACAATATTCACGTTGTTTGGTCTAGCTGAACAAACTACAGGAACAATCATTCCCAAATTACAATCATATTATGAAATAAATGACCTACACACAAGTTTCATCTTCTTATGTGGCGTTACTGGATACCTTACCATGGCTATGATTTCAAATATTACTCATGAAGCATTTGGAATTAAAGGGGTGGCAACATTAGGTACTACTTCTATGACAATTGCATATTTGATTCTATCCTTGAAACCTCCATTCTTCATTTATTTGATCTGTTCATTGATGAGTGGAATTGGATTTGGTTGTTTGGATGCGAGTCTTAATATTTGGCTGGGGAATCTTGTTGACTCAAACCAGTTGATGGGGATCTTGCATGGATGTTATGGTTTGGGAAGTATGATCTCCCCGAGTTTAATAACTTATTTAATGGAAAAGAAACATAATCCATGGAGTTGGAATCATTATTACATGGTGTTGTGTCTCATTGGTGGCTTGTGTTTGTGATCTTAACCTTCAAATATGAAACTCCAAAAAAGTATCGATATATCGCCAAGTTAAGAAACAAGAAAGCACAACCAGAATCAATTGAAATGGGTACAATTAAGGATCCTGTAGAAATATCTCAAGACGATATATCGAGTGATAATAGCTCTAACAACGATATAGATGATGATACTAATGTTTCAGCAAATTTGATCATGGTACTTAAATCCAAACTTGTATGGATATTATCAATTTTTCTCTTTATCTATGTTGGTGCTGAAGTAGCATTTGGGGCTTGGCTAGTCTCTTACCTCCTTCGTATCCAACACTGGGGTTATAAGTCATCGGCACATATGTCAACTACGTTTTGGTCAGGGTTAACCGTTGGTCGGGTGGTATTAGGTTTTGTCACAGCCCATTATTTCAACAGTGAACTATCAGCAAATTTAACATACACCGCACTTTCATTTGTTGGGTATGGTCTTTTTTGGGTGTTTTCATTCGCAAAATTAAATTGGTTATTGTTTGTAATTGTATTTATAACTGGGGTAGTTGTTGGACCCATATTTCCCACCACAATCATAGCCAGTGTCAATATCCTTCCGCCAGATTTTCAAATTGTTGGTATTGGATTCATATGTTCATTTGGTGGTGGGGGAGCCGCAGGGATCCCGTTCCTCACGGGGTTAATAGCGGAATCGAGTGATACTGGGTTAGCGATACTTCCGCTTATTGTCATTGTTCTTTTCGCGATACTATTACTTATTTGGACTTTAATAATACTTCAATACTCAAAATCTTACAAACGAAATAATTTATAGAAATTGAGTAATCCCTTTCCATTATTGCTTCAATTATGACATGAAGTTTTCTTCCGCGACGAATGCTGACTCCTACCGTTTCATTAAAAACTGAATAAATTGAATTCTTAAAATAATCAATGAAAATCCTTCAAGTTTGGTGCGAGTATAGATTCGTTCGTCTGGTATGCAAACTTAGTACTAGCATCAATCTAGTCGTAATTACGTGAGAAATCATGGGCTAATTCGACTTCTAGTTGATTTAAGGTGTGTAATCGGAATATGAACATACCTGTTATATTTTTGAGAAGATAAACACATTTATTGATTTCATTCCGATTAATTTGTTTAAATATGACGTAGAGTCTTTCCCATTATTTGTGGATTTCTCCCACAAGTCATACCTGGGTGTTTGATGTTTGATGGTAACCCCCAAATACTGCAGTGCCTCAAACTAAATTATTTCTGAGGATATGCCTAGATTGCAACGATAGTATAGTTCTTGGATAAGGATTGGTGCTTGGGAATTCACTGGGAATTCATCGCACTGAAGGAGGAGTCACTGCTCTTGTAGAGTAGTTGTCATTGTACCGGAGTTGCAATTGACTCGGGGATATTTAACAGATCTTGGAAATTACCTAAAACAGTAAGTGAGGGGAATCACAGGAAAACTAAATTTAGAAACTTGGAAGTCAGAGGCAAATACCAGATCGGAATGTGGACAATGGATTACTAATAGGATTACTAATAGATCAGAAAAGAACAAGGAGGCATATTGGAATTAGAAGGATGAGGAACCGGAAAAAGAGAAATATAAATATGACAGAAATCCCAGTTTATAGATAAACAGTTTATAGGAGGAATGACCCTTATCGGTCACAAGGTTAGCTGCTATTGAATATACATCCCAGACCAAGGTACTAGGAATAGTACTTGATCATACACACACACAAATATAACTTATACCATTAAGTGGTAAGATCCGGAAGGGGGACACTGTGCTTAGAGGATATACCACTGTTGTTACGTAGATCGGTTTTCGAAGAGGTTGGTTGAAGTAGCGAGAAGTAAAATTGGGAAAAAAAGCGAAAATACAAAATAATTATAAATTCTACATATTTTGTCTGGAGCTAAATATACGTATCATATAATTTCAAAATGAATTAATATATATAATGTGAGCAAAATTCGTTAGATAATATGAGAATCTTGTCCTCCAGTTGTATCTTCATCTGATTCAAATATATGCTGAATTCAACATAAGAAGGAGTATCAAATACACCAAGTGAACAAGGCAATTCTTCACATGACTCATCAATAATTCATCCAGAACCTGAAGTATTATACACCACGTCATGAAAATAATTTTATTGGTTATCAAATTGCTGAAAGAATTATTGATGATTCATGTGAAGAATGTTCACTTGGTGTATTTGATACTCCTTCTTATGTTGAATTCAGCATATATTTGAATCAGATAAAGATACAACTGGAGGACAAGATTCTCATATTGTCTAACGAATTTTTGCCTTGTTCACTTGGTGTATTTGATACTTCACCTTGAGGAACAACATTTGGGAATTGCTGTCTAGCATTATCTTGTTGGACTGTGGTAGGAACTACTTCAACTCGACGACCCATATGTTGCAATTCATATTCAGCATTGTCTTGTTCTCTTGGTGGACCCCCTAAGTAAGCACGAACAACCCCCATTGTTTTAAATTAGCTATAACAATGTTGGAGAAAGTAGAGTTGGTAAAAGTTTGTTTCAGTTATGGGTAGAAGAGTTAATATACCTCGAGGGAGTGTGTTTGTGGCATGGAAATTTTGGCACAGAAGAATCAATTAGTTGTAGAGTTTGTTAGGTCGTTCATTTGCATCATTGCTGGGCGCTTACATAAATAGAGTAAAGAAAGAGATCACAATTTTTACTTGGGTATTATTTGATTTCGTTAAACGGTAAAGTTAGTGTTGAGATGTTACCTTCTAGTTATTCTTATTCAAAATATTATGGACCTCCAGCATTTAAAACCGCAATTTAAACCATCAATGAAGGTATTACAAACTGAATAGAAAATAACATTCGAATGATCTTTCAATGATAGTCCAAATTCGTAGCAGCGAGATCTACCGTTGAATATCTGCTAATACAATAACCCGCCGCTGTTTGGTTTTGTTTTCTTTTGCAATCTTTCAACTCTTGATGTAGAAGGGACTAATTCTCCAAAACTTATTCAGTAAATCTATCTTCTATAGGAATCATGTTATGAAATAGCGGCATAACAAAGTAAAAGGAAGGAAACCAATATATTCGGCATGTAATAACATCTGTAAATAGTGTGTACCAGAATAGCTAAGAATGGTAGAATAGTCAATATGACCAGTTCCAAGATTCAACTTTATATGGTTTGGGATCTAATCTCTTGACAGGAAGTCTTGGCCTTTGAACAATAACACTTTGGCAAACAAACTTAAATTTTGCCTTCATTTGGTTTGGGGGTCTCCCGATTTATATGATAGAATTTGGTACACGCGAGAAGTAGGAATTTTGATGTGCTGTGAAAACTGCGAATTATTGAGCACGACCCTGAAACTGGTATTGGCTTGGGATCACGAAGATATGCCAATTACTAAGCGATTGTACACTTATGACAGAGTTAAGCTAATTTTACACCCGGTAATCAAAGTGTGGAGGTTGAGTACATGGCATTTCATCGCATTTCAATTACAATAGTACTTAAAAAAATCAATTTACTTATAATATACAAAAAGAGTGTGAATATATAATGACTACTTCTTTTCCTTCTTCTTCTTGTCTTTCTTCTCCTTCTTATCCTTCTTTTCTTTTTTGTCTTTCTTTTCTTTCTTCAGCTTCTTTGGTTCTTCTTCATCTTCGTCTTCATCTCTCTTTCTCTTCTTATCCTTCTTATCCTTCTTTTCTTTCTTTTCTTTCTTGTCTTTCTTTTCCTTCTTCTTTTCGACAATTTCTTCAGTTTCAGAAGTTTCATCATCAGAATCTGCTTCAACTTCAACAGCATCAGCATCAGCATTATAAGCTCTGGCTTCGGTGATTTCAATCTTGGCTTGGTCCTTAACTACTCTACTAGTAGTTCTCATATCTCTACCTTCCAATTGACTTAATCTGCTTTCAACTTTAGCTCTATTTTCTAAACCAAAATCATCACTATCATCTCTTTCTTCATCAAAACAATCAATTCTTAAAGAAATAGCAGCTTTTGCTGCCAATACTCTGGCAATTCTACCCTTGTTCTTACCAGAAGCTTGTCCAACCAAGGATGCATTATAAAGAATACCATATTTTGGTGTGTCATGTTTTGTTTTCAATGCTCTAAACAATGCCTTTTCTGCTCCCAAAATTTGAATTGTCGAAGCAGGTGCTTTAGCCAAGGAAGTTAAAGAACCAGCATGAGCAATTAAACGGGCACCAATCAATTCTCCAACCATGGCGGTTAAATTAGGAGCAATTGCTTTCATACGAGACGATAAATAATTGGATAATTGTTCACGATAAGCAGCAAAATCAACAATTTGTTCTGCTAATGCCTTAATGTTAGTTAAATCATCTTCAGTGATTTCAGTACCCATACTAACTTCAGCAGCAG
>JAKTZF010000710.1:0-25912 GCA_030705235.1 Spathaspora jeffriesii
AATATTGTGAATCTTGAAATGAATAATATAATGAAACAACCCAGGGGGAATCACTACCAGCTAAAACATCTCTTTCCGCCTTGACATGGGCTAATTGATCCTTTTTATACATTTCCGATTTAAGTAAAGTCTTCATGGCATAGATCTTCCCCGTATCTTTCTTCTGGACTAATCTAACCTCACCAAATGCCCCCTTACCGATAACTTTAACCGTGTTGAAATCTTCCAATGCCAATTTTGTTCTTCTTAATCGTAAAAATTGGGATTCTTTCTTACCTAGATTTTGTAATTGACGATTCTTTCTTTCTTCAGAAGATCCACTTTCTTCATTCAATAATTTATGTTCTAAATCTAACCGTCTTTGATTTCTTTCAATGGCATGGTTGACAGACATGGTATAATAATTCTCCAAGGTTAATTTAATCGAGGCGGCCTTTTCTTGAGATGTCTTGGTGAGTAAATTTGGTTGTCTGATAATATTCACGGTTTTGTTTGGGGAAGGTGTCACGATACTGTTGGCGATTATTGGTGATCCATTTGAATGTTGAGATGTTAAAGAATTAGAAGCGGAATTACTACTAATTTCAGAAAGATTAGTATGACTATTATTATTCAACTGCGTGAATGTTGATGTTGGAGGTTTGAAATTCAATGAATCAATCGAAGTAAATTTGCCATTGTCAGGTGAATCATGGGTGAAATTATCAAATCCAAGATTGAATCGAGGAGATCCTGTTGAAGAAATTTGATTTTGTTGTTGTCGTTTCACAGGGGATGGTTGATCTTGGACTGATGGTGGTTGATCTAGTATTGCTGATGTGTCTTCATCCATATAACTGTCATCGTAGGAATATTGTTGTTGTTGTTGGGTAGCTTGTTGCTGTTGTTGGTAGACGAGATTGGGGTTCTGGGAAAACTGGTTCATTTGAGGGTATGCTTGTTGTTGTTGGGTGAACTGAGGATATTGAGATTGTCCATGTTGAAACTGTTGATATTGTTGTGGTTGCTGTGGTTGCTGTGGTTGTTGTTGTTGTTGTTGTTGTTGTTGTTGTTGTTGTTGTTGTTGTTGTTGTTGTTGTTGTTGTTGAAGATGTTGATAATAAAGCTGTTGTTTCTGAGCCTCAGTGAGCTCATCGAAATTCATGATTTTATCAAACTCACTACCTTTCAAACTATTGGATAAATTTACAAATTCTTTAACCAGATAATAAAAATGTGGGTAGGTTGTCAAATACCGCACAGTTGGTCAATATTTACAAACTAAACAAAAATTTCTACATTCTTTGTCAAACGAAAAAAACGTAAATACCACCAAAAGTGGTTCTAAAAATGACAACAACTAGTTTGTGTTTTGATTTGTTTGATTGGATGGATTGTTAGAGAGTACAAGGAGGTACAATCCATAGAGAAGGGAACAACCGTAGATACTACTTGTTACTTCTGGTAGAAATCATGTCTTCCACGGCTACCTCTTGATCGCACATTTGATCTGATCTTAACGTGACTAACAAAAACTACAAATTGTCTCTGAATAAAGGTATATATCACACCAATAAAATACAAGTAAAACTAGTTAACCACATCATTAAATTAAATGTATATTCATGAGTCGAAGGATTCTTTTTTTATTTATAATAATATTTAAATCAACAACCTTAGAATTGTAAGGCTTGACCCTTTTGTTTTTTATCACCACCCAATTCAAAATGTTTACATCTCTTTAAGGATAATTGAGCCTTGGTCTTACAGACAACACATTCCAATCTCAAGACAACCTTCTTGGTGGTCTTGGCCTTCTTGTGGAAAACTGGCTTGGTTTGACCCCCGAAACCAGATTGTTTACGGTCATATCTTCTCTTACCTTGAGCGAATAATGAGGCTTTACCGGCCTTGTATTGGGTAACCTTGTGTTGAGTGTGCTTACGACATTCCTTACCCTTACAGTAGGTCTTTCTAGTCTTTGGAACGTTAACTAAAGATGTTAGTATAGATTCATAAACAAAGTATTTCCAGGTAATTTAAATGTATCTTTATCAAAGTTGGATAATCTTTCCAGTTTTATCATTCGTAATCTCCATTCGCTTGCTTGCTTATATTCATTCCTATTCACATGTTCATATATTCGAATATCCATTACAATTCGATACATCTCCCAGTTATATCTTATCAACATACCCATCGTGTCTTATTTACTGGTGGAAAGAAGTATTAAAATTTAATAGTATTGAAAATTTCCTCTTTTTTTTTCTTCCCAGTTCATAGTGACTAAAGGTAGTGGGAACAAAAAATATACTGAAAAAACGTAAATATATTGATGTATGGATGTTTCAAATATGCACTTTCAGTTTCTCATCACGTGTGAAGTGCGAGTGTTAGGGTTACGACCCTGGATGGTTTGTCCTGGTTGCGAATCCCAATTGGGAAATGTGCATGATTATGATTCTTGGCGTTGTTAAACCGGAAGTCAACATGCACGAAATGAAACAAGCATAGGTTATGTTTGTTGGGTATGAGTCTGACGCAGGTACAGAATGGTTGTGATGGTATAATTTAAGTTTAAGGAGGTTATACTTGAATCACATAAATCGTAGATTGTTGTCTCTAGTATCGGAATGTTGTACTACACTAGTGATAGAGGTATACTTTATTAAGTTTAAGGTTATACTTGAGTCATACTAGAAATCGCAGGTTGTCTTCATTGTCAGCAATGATCAACTACCGGAGTATATGATAGTGCTAAGGGTATACTTTTATTAATTATATAAAGAAGTTAATTTTGTAGAAGTCACGATATCGGTTGATAAACCACAACCGCAGTCATGGGGTATTATAAAAAGAGTACAAGTCACATATTGGTGAATAACGTATTATACTTGAGTAATAGTGGTATATATCGTTGATGTACTTGTAGTAGTTTCAGGAATTTCTGTATCATAATGATAATAATAATCAACATAACAAACACCATCTGAAGTTGCGGTTGTTACATTATCAATTATCCAATCTGATGGGAATGGTGTTGTTGTTGGAGAAGTTGTAGTGGAACTTGGAGTAGTACTTGGAGTAGTAGTTGTTGGAGTAGTACTTGATGGGGTATTACTTGAAGGAGTAGTACTTGGAGTAGTACTTGTTGGAGTACTTGACACCGGGGTGGTAGTGGGGGTATTATGAGAACTTGTAGGGGAAGTAGTAGAACTTGAAGATGACGTAGGAGTAGTGTCAGTTGTTGAAGCGGGGTTGGTACTTGGAGAACTTGCGGGACTTGCTGAAGGAGCAACATCACTTGTCGAAGCAGGATCAGTGCTTGATGAACTTGCAGGAGTTGTATCAGTTTTCGAGGTAGGGTCAGTGATTGATGAACTTTCAGGAGCAGGATCAGTTGACGAGGTAGGGTCCGTACTTGGAGAACTTGCAGGAGTTGTATCAGTTGTCGAAGCAGGGTCAGTGCTTGATGGACTTGTAGAAGCAAGATCAGTTGTCGAAGCCGGGTCAGTACTTGGAGAACTTGATGAACTTGCAGCCGCAGGATCGGTTGCTGAGGTAGGGTCAGTGCTTGATGAACTTTCAGCTGCAGCTGCAGGATCAGTTGAAGGGGTATTACTAGTAGGAGTCCTTGTAGAAGCAGTGGTAGGAGTTGTAGTAGGATCACTAGTGGTAGCATCAGCAACCACAGGAGTACTTTCCTTAACATCACTGTTTGTAGGAACCGAAGAAGTCGGATCGACTACATCAGAAGTAGTAGTCTTTGCAAAATCCTCAATTTTCTGTCCGGGATATAACGTCACTGTAACTGTCCCTGTAATCCTTGTAGTTGTAGTTGTACTCAAATAAGTTATGGTATTTGTAAATGTCGTCCTTGATTTCGTTGTCGTTGTATATATGGTATTGACATTGGTTATGGTTGATATATCACGTTTCACAGGGAATGCCTGGACGAGAATGAGTAATGCAGGGAATAAAGAGAGTTTCATGGTTAGTTACCCAAAATTCTACCCCTAGGTTTAAGGTTTCTGGGTTTAATGTTTATATATCCCAGGGAAATGGGAAATGGGAAATGGCTGGCTGGGGACCACCCCATAGTTTGAACTCGTTACGAGATTGCATGATTGTGCCGAGGTGATATAATTTTTGACATGTTTGAAACAATTTCGAAATGGCTGGTTGGCTGCGAAAAAAGGAAGGTCGCAGTTACACATTTCCGATTACATACAAGTAAAAACAAAAAAATACATCACAAAGTTGGGGAAATGTCGTCTGATGATGAGATGGATTCCTAGTGTATGTGCAATGAGGCATAACTGAGATGGAAGTGGGTTGACTTGTATAGTTGTGGATATAGGATATGGATCGTGATGGATTGCTGGATAATTCATCTAAGTAGTAACAAACCAAGATGTGGATAAGATTCGTGCCGTACAAGGCTTGGTTTAGTCATTATGCATTTATCTCGACTGATTCTTACATGATTGCTGGAAGTTGGATGAATTAGTTTTGTAAATGCCGAGAATACAAGAAATACCCGGTTTTGTGGTTTGTTCTGAGATAACAATAATTCCTAACAAGTTACTACAAATTACACAAGAGGCATACTAATCTACGAAACATGACAAGAATGTTGATAGCATCTCCAAGTTCCAGTCGTCTCTGACATTGTTCCCATTGGTGATTTCCTGTCGGTGAATTTCTGTTAATTTTTTTTTTTTCTGATGTAATTTTCTTTTGTGATTTTATTTCACCCTCGAAATCATCACCACCGGATTAAAAATCCCTTCGGAATTGATTTCAAACCGGGTATCTCCAACAATGAGTTTTTACAACAATAATCAATCACTTGTATATAGTCAATACCGCACCGAATTACCCTCGACACAACCTGACCCTGTCAATACCACAGCTATCGTCCCTGTAACCCCTGCCGTGACCACCGTTGTTAAAGCCGACAAGAAACTTCGTCAGAATAAACCCGGGGTGAGATTTGGTGCAAAGAAACGATCTTGGGTCTGGGTATGGTTTGTTCAAGATTCGACAAATCACAACATTGCCGCATGTGATTATTGTGGCAAGATTATTATGAGATTGGCTAGTGATAGGGGAAGTCCCAAGAAATTATGTGAGCATTTGAAAACTCATAAAATAGATGCTCATAGTATTAATTATTCTCGTGGGATTCCCACGGATGGATTTGGTGTGACTTATGATGGTAATGGTCAACCTATGAGTTATCCCGAGAATTATGAACCTCGTGAACGTACAGGGTTGATTGCAGAACCGGAACCTGAACCTAAGAAACTAAAGACTGAACCGACTGAATCACAACTGAATATGTTTGAAATCGGAAGTTCTTCAAGATATCTTTCTTCTGATTTTGATAATTCTCCTTATAGTTCTATGAAATTTCATAAACATTTATTGAAATTTTTAACTGAGAATAAATTACCTATTAGTGTGATTAAATCTCAAACGTTTCAACAGATTGTTTATGATTTAAGATCGAATTCTGTTGAGGATTTGTTGGAGTTGACAGGGTTGTATAATTCTTTGATTCAAGTGAATGCTTATGATGGTAGGGAGGGGGAGGAGGATAATAATGTGAGTATATTGAGTAAGAGTTTGTCTAGTTTAACTGAGGCTATTACTGAGCGATAGATAGCTATTGCTGAGCGAAAGCGAAGTAATAGCTTAATAGTTTAACTGAGCGATAGCGAAGTTAAACTCTTGGTATAGGCTTACTCAGTTAAACTTAGCTATTGCTGAGCGAAAGCGAAGCAATAACTAGAACCAACCTTAATAGTTTGACTTTGCTATCGCTCAGTTAAACTCTTGCCATGTATATTAAATGTTACCTCAACTAAGGTATATTCATCCTCTTTAATGCCACCTCAAACCTTACTATGTTTATGACAACTTCATTTCTTCTATATATTAATAATATAAGCAATAGCTTAGTCAATATAAAGTTACTATATTTAATCTGTTATGTATTAAATGCTATATTTTATGTATATAATGCAAACTCTTTGCTATTGCTTAATGAAGTCCTGGTTCAAATTGTCATTCCTAGTTTAACTGAGCGAAAGCGAAGTTGAACTTCAATGTACACTCTTTAATATCTTTCAGTTAGCTTCAATATAGCTCAGTCTAGTCCTAGATTAACTTCGCTATAGCCCAATTAACTATCGTCACTAGTTTAACTTCGCTATCGCTCAGATAAATATAGCTCCGGCACCCTACCATCAATACTAACATACGCACTAACCCCACCCCCTTCATAATTCGGAGGACTAAAAGTCCTCACATCTTCATACATAGGAGGCACCTCATCATCCCAAGCAATACCCAACCCTGATCTTTCCGTGACGGGTAATTTAAACTGCATCCGTAACACTCTTGCAGCACCCGTGGTCATACTACTAGGCGGAGTACTCACTGATCGTTGTCTTGTAGTTGCTGGTGCACTTATACTAGGAGTCAATGTCGCCCCGCGGGTTCGGGATTGTGTCATGGGGGATTCCTTAGGCATGGTCATTACTTCTTCCACCACCACGATTTCTAGGATGAGTGTGTGGGTTACGTGGACGCCTAGTGTGGGGTCGTCAATGTCGCAGGAGACGTGTGAGGGTTGGTTGTCAGAGGGGGTGGGGTCGGTGCTGGAGATGGTGGTGGTTGGTGATGGTATCCCGGTTGATATTTGTGAGATGTTGATGTGGGCTTGAAGTTCAGTTGTTCCGTTGGAGAAGTCTGATTTCCAACCTTGCCGGATTTCACCGGTTGCTATTGTTCTTGTGTCTTCGAGGTAGAGTTGTTTTTGGGACAGGGGTGTCTGCGGTGGTAATGGTTGGTCTTGTTGGATAGTGGGTAGTTCTGTATGCGAGAAATCCTCAGTATAACTCTGATGCACTGACTCTGAAGTAGTTGTAGGATGTAGATCATTGTCTCGACGACGGGTTCTCGTAGGACATTCAAAGACAATATTACTCTGCAAACCCTCTCCTCTTTTATAAACCTCCTTCAACTCATTCACCACGGATTCATGCTCAACACAACATCTAACCTTAACTTTCAGACTTTCTTTAATCTTCCAATTCAATTTCTTCATTCTCCATCGTCGATGTTTCGACACAAGATGTTCTAATTTAATCTCGAGGGGGAAGCTAGATTTGGGATATATCACATTGGGTAAGACCACACTTGCCGTGACGCTAGTTGGTGGGAATATCCTCATTGAACTTCTTTCACTTCGTAAAATCAGTCTTGATATTGGAATCGGCATGGATAATTTAGTATCTTTTCTTGATTTGGCAATGGCAATAAGTTCATATTTAATATATGTTGTTCCTAAGTTTGAACTAGGTGGGAGTGAACCAGGTAGGAGGTGTGAGAATGGATATTGATGGTCACCCTTTGGGAATGTAGTTGGAGATGTTAAAACATCCCATCGGGCCAATTCATTAGTGAGGGATTTACATTGATCACAAGAGTTGATTATGAAAGGTTCAGTATATTTCATGGATTGGACAAGTAAAAGTGTGACATGGGTTAATTCAACTGGTTTTATTGTTGTGAAGGTTAATATTCCTGATATGATAGATCCCGTAGATTCATGAGGTTGTCCATATAGAACAATTGGTGGTGATTCTAATGTTATGGATATGGAATAATCTGGAGTTGAAGTGATTGGTCTGCGCACTGGGTATTGAGGTTGAGGTCGAGGTGGGTCATTATGGAAGTTTAATACTCTTGAAAGGAGGGTCATTGATTATAGTAGGGTATTAGGGGTTAATAGTTTTTCGTTGAAATCTCGAGAAGATAAACTCCGATCGTTACAATTTTGATGTAAGTTAAGTAAGACAAGTTTTGACGAGAGAATGAAATGGGGTGTTTTTGTAAATGAATCTAGACAAATGTTTCTAATGTTAAGCAGATACTGTTGTTGGGTGTTTGGTGTTTGGTATATTCGTCGGATTTAATTTTTTGCAGTCAATCAATATGTACTGTGTTGAGAGAAGTTATATATATTTCAACTTGTGAGAGGAGATATACAACCTCAACTACATTGAAATGTTGTAACCAGTAGTAAGTTACAACTTGCACAATACCATATCTTAGACTTATTCTACGATACACACAATCATATTGATTCTTCAGACCTCTTTCGAGACTAGAAGTAATCATTTGGGTCTCTCAGTAGGTTTCTTCCTGTAGTAGAATTATTCACTTGAAATTAAAAGTATTATCTTGATTGTTGAACAACATATAGCACGGGTTGTATTCTATTGTATCAAGTTGACTTTCTAACTTGGGTGTTTCTATTGAATGTTTTTACCATTCAATGAGACATTTACAGGGTTATACATCCAGTTCGACTAACACTTACACAATCCTGGAAGATATTCATAGTTTGTTAATACACATTCAATAGAATTGTCAAGTTGGAGCATTTCTAAAGTTTAAATCAACCAGTCTATTAATTATTTCTAAATCACAACTAATCAACCAGTTAATTTATTCAGATGCTGTACATTACCAGCATCTTCTTCATTACAACTTATCAGTTACTTCTATTTAGGTTCATACTAACTCTTAACTAATATCTCAGCAGTTCATTTGTATGAAACAATTATTTACTATCAACTCAAGTGAAAAATCGCGTATGAAAAATATCCTGCCCAATACCCCATCACCATGAAACAACATATAATAATAGATAATGGAGCATATACAATCAAAGCTGGGTTTACCAACTCCTCCCACCCTATCAAAGTTCAAAATTCAATCACGAAAACTCGAGATGGATTAATCCACATTGGGAATTCTTACCTAAGTCACACCAATTCCTATGTCGGACTTATCTCAAAACGTCCCTATGATCAAGGACATTTAACCTCTTGGGAAACGCAGAAACCAATATGGGATTACACATTTGATCAAATGAATCTGGAACTTGATTATTCCAGTTTGAAATTAACTTTGACTGAACTGCCATTTCAATTACCTCAATTAAGTATCAACACTGATCAAATCATATTTGAAGAATATGGATTTGATGAATATTATCGATGTGTTCCTGCAAGTTTGATCCCCTGGGGGTTGACCAGTAATATAAATGGAGATTTCACTTTGGTTATTGATTCAGGATATTCTTCCACTTGGATCATTCCTGTGATTTATCAATCGGTTTATTGGCAAGGTGTAAGGAAATTACCCATTGCTGGGAAGTTATTGAATGGATTACTTCGTGAAGTTATAAGTTTTAGACATTATGATATATCTGATGATCCTGTACTAGTCAACACTATAAAAGAATCAACATTCTTCCTAGCACAAGATTTCAACAAGACATTACAGAATAAACTTCACCATCAATGTGAGTTCATCCTTCCTGATTTCAAAACCACAACTACAGGATATGTGAAAACAAACCAACAATTATCCGACGACACTCAAGTATTGAAACTTACCGATGAAAGATTCACACCTCCAGAATCATACTTCCACCCGGAGATTGTATTCGACAACACCCAACTTGTTCAATCATCGCCATTTAAAAACATGACTGATTTAATAGTCGAACTGATAATGGCATGTCCGGAAGTGACGAGACCGTTGCTATCCGGGAATATTGTCCTTGTAGGAGGTTCAACTAATATCCCGAATTTCAAATCAAGATTACAGGAGGAATTACGGAGGGAATTGTTACAGGAGTGGAAGGTTAATGTATATCAATGTGAACGGGCAGATGAGATGGCTTGGAGAAGTGGAGTGGAGTTGGCGGGGGAGAAGGATGTTTGGAAGGAGATTGCGGTTAAGAAGAAGGAATATTTTGAACATGGTGCAAATTGGTGTCAGAAAAGATTTGGATTCACAACTAATAACTGAGCGTTAGCGAGGTTGTTATATGTTTAGCTAATAACTGAGCGATAGCGAAGTTGTTAGTTGCGTAACTTTAGCTGTTTAACTGAGCAATAGTAAAGTTGCTACACTCACCTTTCAATAACAACCGAGCGATAGCTGAGCATGTTTAACTAAGTGAGAGCGAAAACAAAGTACTGCTAATAACTGAGCATATGTTTGGTTAAACAGAGTAAATATTCAATCACCTTAGAGTTAATACTGAGCATATACATATTCTATATAGATTAGACTAGAAATTAGTTGTTTATAGATCTGTTTAACGGAAAGATAGCAAACAGTAACCTTAGTTTATAAATATTTACCACTGAGAACATGTGTTGTATATTAAAACTCTATTAAATGCAGGAGTGTTTATCTAATTACTGAGAGAGAAGTTGTTAGTCAATGGTACTGAATATCGCTATACTTTTGATATTGTACATTACAACTAGTTCCTTGCTAGTAGTAGATTTCTATGACCTATAGTTTGCTAGTATATCTCCTTTGGTATAATTCGCAATATTTGACATCTATAGCTCGCTATCGATCAGAACTATATATAATCTTGTACAGTTCTATAGTTGCTATCGCAGTAACTTATAACTTACATTTGGCCAAAGTTCCCTCGCATAGTTCACTCACATAGTTCCTTCGCTATCGCTCAGGAACTATAAACTATACCTCAATCAAATGATTAAACGTCAAATACCTACTCAACAACAACCAACCATATCTAAACCAAACCATCTGACTAAAATGACCATAACACATAGCGGCATAACCAACACTCAACATATTCAAATCAGAATAAATCTTAATTGAACTTGTGGAACTCCCAAAGAAACTAACATTAATATTCAAATTAACCACCCGACTTATAAAACTTGATAAATGATCAACAAACAATTCAACATCAGTCAATATGGTAAAACTATATTTCTCCCAGAAATTAACACTTTTAAGCACAAGTAATCGAGAATTATTCCTCGTTATATAACTCTTTGTTCCATGAAATAACGCAATGTGGTTTGGATGACTCGACACCCCACCTTGATCAAAAGTAATCAATACTGAATTACTCAGCACATGTTCATTCAAACTATCTCGTATATCACGCACCGCCCAAGATTCATTCATGCCGTCCTTATAATCCAATACCGTCACTTTATCAACCCCTAAAATCCTGGCACTATCATACAATTCTTGTTTTCGAATATCACCTAAATTATCCGCATCACCAGATGAGAAACAGATCAAGGATACAGTATTGTTATATTTCCGTTTGGAAAGTTCGACAACGGAAGGCGAGAAGAACATTACTTCATCGTCAGGATGCGCTATTATGAAGTATACACTGGAGTTGGAGATGGGTAATGGTGTAGGCAGAGTTATTGAATTATAAGGATAGGTGGTGGTTATCTTGGGATTGGAATATTTCGTGGTTGCCTGGGGGAGGATTGTTGTTAGGAAAAGCCAGAGGAGGAATGATAGTGTAAAGATGCGAAACATCGCTTTCGGTATATTGAACATTGTTACTGATGATAATTGAATGTCTGGGTTAAATGGTAGTGGTTATGTTATCATGTGGATTAGCTGGCATCATCTAGGGCCAGCCAGATGTCGCACCCCCCTCAATTTGGGCCAACAAAAAAAAATCACATTTGAAAATTTCACAAATTGATAAATGTTGGGCAGTAGTTCCTAGCGTAGTTCCTGAGCGATAGCGAGGGAACTATGCAGTATTGCTCGGCGTTGACCCATGTGCTTAGTTCAATATCGAGGGAATATTAGTTCAAGAAGTATATGGTCCCGAACTATAGTTAAATCTTGGAGATGTTGGTAGGGCCCATGTGCCACAGTTCATGAGCTTAGTTCCTGAGCAATAGCGAGGGAACTAATAGTATAAACTATACAGTTGTACAAGAAGTATATAGTCGGAAAAGGTTATAGTATCACTCAGAAGTATATAGTACGACCTACGACTTAACTAGCCGAAGTAAGAGTAGATAGTTGTCTATGGGAAAGCTGTTAAGATGCTACAGTCAACGGTCAACTGTAGATATACTCAATTAGATTCTCCTTGCAAGATTCTAATATGTCTATCTATAGTTCAAGTGTTCACTTAACATTTATTTGAGCTTTGATGTTAACTACATATTCATTCTACTAGGAATATTGATTAATTTGCAAAATATTTTATGTTGATTAGTCTAAAAATTCATTCTAAGGTATATTAATCAGTGCTTACTCAATTAACTACGGTCTCTCAATTAGAAGTTTACAAATCAACTTCGCTGGCGCTCATTTGATTTGAGTTCGCTTAACTTCGCTATCGCTCAGTTAAGCTTTCCTCATAAAAGTATACCCTGTATTCCACACCAAATCCACCATAGTCCCCTCATCCCATCCAGTAACCTCCTCCAACTCCTTCAAAAACCTCTTGAGCAACGTCTCATCCCCGGTCTTCTCCACATAATTATGTAATCCACTATACGTCCCCAAATAATCAACATACTCATCCAAACTAATCCCCAATTTCTTCATATCCAAATCTTCATCACTTGCCACACCAGGCACAAACGTATTTATTTTAACATCAGTGTATAAATCCGGAATATGTTCATTGACAACCTTACAAAAGTGTTTAAGAATATCACGACCTGGTTGTTCCCAATGTGGACCCATCAATTCCATATCTTCATACGCATACTTCAAATAAACCTCATGAGCCTTCCGAATCACCTCAGGATCATCACCATTGGAATAACCAACAATCACCGGATCGATATAATAGAAATACGCCAACACACCACCAGGAACCAACAATTTCCCAGCATTGCTGAAGAAACTATCATAGTCATTAAACCAATGAATGCATTGACCCGCGGTGATCAAATCTACATGTCCCACCAACTGCTCCTGTCTGACAAACTCCTCAACTGCACCAGTAACAAACTTGATTTTTGAACTGGTGTTTAGTTCTTGTAATCGAGAGGGCATGAGTGAATTGGCAGTTTTGATCATTGTCGGTGAAAGATCAACCCCGATTACATCCCGAGAGATATTGACTAATGGGTATGTGGCTACGCCGGTACCACAACCTAAATCAAGTGTTGTGGATAAGGGAAGTGGTTTGCCTATGTATTGCGTGAGGATGGAGTAGAAACTGGGGGGATAGGTTGGTCGGAAGGTGTTGTATTGAATTGATTTGAAATTTGCTTTGGAGAATGTTGTCATGGTGGAGAAGTTGTCTAGTAATACTGGGTGAATAAAAGGGTACAGGGTCAGGTCTATTTATATTGTTGATCAAGCGGCTTAAAATTTCAGTGGGGGAACCGTGGGGGGTTCGGCTCCGATTGACATATTTTATTGTTGTGTCAATGATGTAATACACAGATTATTTTCGGGTCCGAATCCGGATGCATAACGTAGATACGTCATTGTGTTGGTAATAACTGGCGTATAGGATAAGATTTATTCAATTCTGACATATGTTAATGACATAATTAATTTAACTCCTAGATCAACTTTATCAACTCAGCGCTACCAATCTTGTGATTCTAGTAACAACTTTACAACTGTCATGAATATCTCAAAATTATCTAGCAATTAAATATATAATCATACACACTATCTACAATTCATAATAATACATATAAATACTAATCTTGAACATGGTTCATCCGGAAACTCTGACCAAGAAACGAGTCAGTTCTTGAGCGATAATAACAACCTCTGCTCGTTCAGAGTTTACCATATTCTTCATTCAATCCATCATCCATATCTAAAAATGGAACCAACCCTAATGACCCATCAGCAGCAAACTCCCCTACAACCAGACGATTTAAATTAACTTTATACGGATCAAATTGAAGAAATTCCAAATCTATTTCATTTTCAAACATATCAAACCCAACATCAATCCCATTTCCTACTTCCTTATATGACATTGGCACCGGTAATGCCTGACTCGGTAATGTATATCCATTCTTTCTCGGATCTCGATCCACGGCAGGTTTAATTATCGGTAACGGCAGCACTCTGCGTTTCTTAACATTCAACACACTCAATATCGTCAATTCTAATAATCGAAAGCTATTCTTGTGTAATCCACCAGGGATATCTATTCTTTCTCGACTCATATTCTGGATTGTGTCCAATAATAATTGTTTCAGTTTATTAAACAATGGTCCACCTTTGATATAGTCGAGTGTCCCCTTGGCTACGAGTAACGTGAATAAGGATTGTTCTCGGGTTATGTTGAGTGGGATGGGTATGATTGAAGATGTGTTATTGGCCATGCATTTTAGTACTTCTAGGATTTGTAAGGTTGATTGTTGGATTAGGGATACACTGGAGACCACGGCGGTGTTGGGGTCAAGATCTTGCTTTGTGAGTTGTTCCTTTTGTGAAAGTCCTACATTATGGTGATTTCCATATTTGGAAATTATTGGAAGATAGATGAGGATTTTCGCATGGTAGTAAAGAAAGATTAATGTTAATTGTTGTTTGGTATAGTGTTGCCAAAGACTTGTGTCGTCAATATAATGATTCTGGCCGTCTTTCAACGATAATCCATTTATATCCATATCAAACTTAAGATCCGAGGGAAGATCACGACGCCAAACATCCAAGGTTCGATCTCTAACCACCGCCTTTCGATGAATATCCCCAGTTTCAAACCTGGAATATATCGAATCTAAAATCGTAGCCAACACTTTACAATAAAGCATAATGGAAAGAGAAAACCTCAGTACTTTACCCACAATCGACAATGCCGTATTATTAACAATTAAAATATTAACATTATCATCATCATCATCATCTCCATTCTTCCCTGCGAATGGCATGGCACATTCAATTTCATAATCTTTTAAAAGTCGAGGAATACCAAGATTAAGTGAGGCATAAACGTCAAGACTATATATACACCAAAATAAAATCCTTCGTTCTGCCTGCATGAAATTACGCACGCCACTATCACCACTAGTCATTCCAAGCACCGCCGCAGGACATCTATGAAGTCGAAGTTGTTGCGCCATGGAAATAACCCGACCTCGTAATTCATAACAGGTGGAGATATCCCCCGTGGCAAGACAATATTGAAGGGCAAGGGCTAGGATTTGTAGGGATTGGATTGAACAATGTTGTGTCACGATACAATTTGGTTTAATAAACTCATGGATTAATAAATCATATTCGATAAACCTTGCATCGGGCGATTTGTTGGTGAACATACTTAAACTTAGAATAAGAATCATTATGGCGCCAAATTTCTCAAACAGTTCATACAGAGATTCATTATCTGTCGTGACATAATATCCTTGTTCAAGAACCGAAGTGAGTTTAAGATAATTGACAAGAAAGTTGTTTTTGTCAATTATAGGAAGCGCATTGCCCCATTCTTGAAAATAGATTGTGATAAGTCTATCGATATCGATCCGTTGAGGGAGATTAATCAATCGGACAAACATGGTTGCATCTTGTTCTGAAAGTTTCGGTTGTGGTTTATTCATAATCAAATTGACAAGGGTAGGTTCGGAAGTCACACCATAATCCAGTTTCTCCTTTAATGAAGCTAACGTGTTTGCTGCTAGGATAGCTGGCTTTGAATCATATCCATACGCCTGACATATTCTTGCAAGCAATGTAGGAACACACAACGTCTCCTCGGTACTTCTTGGAATCGAAGTGGCGACAAGTGAAGTCAACATTTGTTGTTTATTAGAAGTTTGTTCTAATTTCTGTTGAAATACTTTATTCTTTTCCATTTGGGCAATAGCCGTCGCAGCCGCAAATGCACCTGGTGCCGGGGTTGTCTCTCGATTCATACTATTCGAAGCAGCGAAATGACTTGATTTCTTGCGGGAGTATTGCTCTGGACTTAACATCTCATCACTACTATCACTATCATCACTTAAATTTATCGACCCAGCAATAGATACTGGTCGATCGATATTATCATATAATGAACCGGCCACGGAAACTGGTTTCTCATGTAATGAATGAGGGTTTGAACAACCACAGGGACAACTTCCATCCACATGAGAATGGTTATTTTCAAGTAAACTTAAATTACTAGCAGTTATTTTATCAGGTTCCTCAATTTCACTATCCAACATCCGTTCTAATTGTTCATCACGTAAATCAACCAAACCAAGCAATTTCTTATTCTCCGCTTCAAGTTGCCGAACTCGCTCTTCTAAAGTCTCAGTATAACCTTTGGGGAACGCCTTCCGCAGAAGTTTATCTGATACAATACATTCAAGACCTACTGCACGACATGTAGAACATGGATTTTGACCATCACATTTTGTCTTTTTCGCCCGACATCGATCACACGCCTGTGCCACCCTTTCAATCCTCGTTCCTGGCGCCTTTATAGTTTTCGCCTTGCTATAGGGATCTAGTTTCGACATGGCGAGTAACGATGGAGTTTAGAGCAGGTTTTTTCAGGATTGAGTCATAAATACCGGGAAAAAAAAGTAGTGTGATTTGGCAGATATCTCATCAGTATGTCCAAACGAGTGAAAGACACGATAAGAGTATCCAAGCGGATTAAAGTGGAACCCGGTGTTAAACTACTAGGACCAACCCCCAATGTGTTCGTCAAGGCGGAACCTGGACCCGGTCCAAAAAACTGGGTAGATATCTATAATAAAGTAGTCATGATGCGTGGAAAGTTCATGGCTCAGGTAGATACTCAAGGATGTGAACGAATGCCAGAACTGATCTCACCAGGGATATCCCAAACCAATCCGAAATCATATCGATTTCAATTATTGATTTCATTAATGTTGTCTTCGCAAACCAAAGATGAGATCAATTATTCCGCAATGCAAAACTTACAACGCGCCCTGATTGAACATGGGTTCGATGGATTATGCATCGAGTCAATACTTTCGTTTTCTGAATCGGAGTTGGATAAACTTATAGCGAAAGTAGGGTTTCATAATCGTAAAGTAAGTTATATCAAACGGACATGTGAAATACTAGCGCAGCAACACAAGGGTGACATCCCAAATACTATCGAGGATATAACGTCACTCCCTGGTGTAGGACCTAAGATGGGATACCTCCTTCTCCAAGCTGGATGGGGGATCAACTCCGGAATAGGCGTAGATGTCCATCTTCATCGTTTAGCACAGATGTGGGGTTGGGTTAGTAAGAAGGCAAATACTCCCGAAAAGGCAAGGTTGGAGTTGGAAGAATGGTTGCCGAGGGAGTATTGGAAGGATGTTAATCCGTTGATGGTAGGGTTTGGTCAGGTTGTTTGTGGGAAGGTGAAGAATTGTGATGTTTGTAGTTTGAATGAGATTTGTGCTGGTAGAGACAGGAAGTTGGTAGGGAGGGAGGTTCTGAAGGAGAGATTGGAGAAGTTGAAATTGGGTAGGGCGGATATTAGTGTATTGTATGATCTGAATAACTGAGCGAGAGCGAGTTGTTCAGAGAATGTATAACAACACAACAGAATGACAGCGGGCTATATATAACAAATGAACGGCTGAATAACTTCGCGAACACATATTTCACTCGGGAGTACAGTATATCACTAAGTTGATCAAAGAACACATATAGCATATAACTCAGTTGTTGAGATAACACATATAACAACTACCGCATATAATTTAACATGTAGGCAAGTATGTTGTAGGTTAAAATCTCTCTTAATAGATAGCCTGCTTCTAACTAGCATGAATAGACAATTCTATATATTATATATTTAGCATCCCTTAGATGTTAGGTGAAGTATAACAAGCACCAATACCAGCTACTTCTGCATTGTTTTACTTGCCATTGTCTATTGAAGTTTTCAACAGCTTTAGTTGTTTTATTTTGAATTTTTTCAAGTTTAGATCGAGAAATATTTATTAAAATCCCTAAAGAAAGAAATGGAAAAACTTCTGCTCTTAAACTTAGAAGAGAAGAAGTTCTCTCTTCTCTCTTCAGGGTTTTTAATATATATTTTTCGATACTAGTTAACTTGTAGAATTTTGACTCCTAGTCTTTCAAGTTTAAATCGAAGAAAGGAAAAGAAAAACTTCTAAAATATATTCAGAAGAGCAGTAAGAAATTTTCACTTAAGTACCACCAAATTAGTTTCACTGTCGTGGATATACCAATTATCGTTGACAGATTTCCCACATCCTTTTGTCGAAGTTTTTATATCTCTTTAGTTATTTATGAGTATACACCAGTTTAATTTATATTCTTGTTTGACCACATCCCCAATTCGAACAATCCAACCTCCGGTTATCATATATCTGGAACGGTTTAGTTATGGTTGAAGGACCCTGATTATCCTGAGATCTTAACAGAGATTCATTGGTGTCAAAGTGTCTACCAGTTCACAAGATACATATGACATGGTCCAGAAATTACAAGGACAGAATTGTTGAACAATATCTGAATCTGTATCACCCCAGCAGATTTTATTCGAAGCGTGCTGAAACTCAACTAGTCCTACAGGAACTAAAGACTCCAAGTATCCCTGATTCCCCCAAGTCGTACAAAAGAGAAAGTGGTTATTTACCCACAGCCTGAACTTGTTACTGAACTTGAACCTGTCCTTGAACCCACAGGTTCAGGTCCAGGTTCAAGATCAGCAGCAGATGGGCCCTGTCGGTATTATCCAGCACCTGATTCTGATAACTCTGTCAAAGATCTACAATCAGTCCTTTCACAGTTACATGATATACATGAAGCAATTGATGTTTGCATAAAGACTGAAACTCTATTCTCTGAATGGTGACAATTTTCCAATTATACCAATTTGAAGAACACGGAGAAAATCGGACTAACACTTTCAGGACTTAATGCAAATTAAATAGGCACCTGAATGGAAACCTAGAACCAACCATGTTGCAGTTGGTGAGTCTCCTGAAGAAGTTGAATTTTAGAATACTACAAAGTGGAACTAACCCAATCTCAGACCTCAATGAACTAATCCGGGGTGAGCCCTGTATACAGGCTGCTTCCATGATTCAATTATGGATCCTGTATGCTCACTATTTGAACATTGTTGAAGTACCCTTTCTACAGGGCTCATTCTGGTTTAATTTTTCGAAGTCTGGGATTGAATGGGTTAAGTCTTGGAATTCTGAAATTCAAGTGAACTTTGTTGATGTATGTGAAGATTTTGACAACACTCATCCCGTGAAATATCCCGAGATTGAACCAGTTGAGTACTTGGTGAGGAACCAAGATCTTACGTGAGGTTGTTCAGAGGATATAATGAGTATATCGCTCTGGTTCAGAGATTACTTATATCAACCACTGAATGATTGTACAATAGTACGTAGAGTCTACCACTTCTCTAACATATTATAACTAATACTACTTTATACCAACTTCAACAAAATAAACCTAATAATATTTATTCCTTTAGTTAATACAAACATACTACTAACTTCAATTTTATTTGGTCTACACAATAAACTCTTATATAGTTCCTACTTGTAAGTAAGTGAAAGTGTCATTGCTAATTCTTAATATAATTCCCTTCTTTACAAAGAGAATAAAAAATACTCAGTTCATCCTTCAATAAATTCTCTGGAGTATCAAACTCAGCAACTTCACCTTTATCCAAAACCAAAATCTTATCACTATCCATAATAGTATCTATTCTATGAGCAATAGTTAAAATCGTCTTATCGGCAAACTCACTTCTAATCGTCTCTTGGATAATTTTATCTGTCTGGAAATCCACGGCTGCCGTGGCTTCATCAAGTACCAAGATCTTACTGGTATCATTCAACAATGCTCTTGCAAGACATAATAATTGTTTCTGACCACTGGATAAATTACTACCACCTTCTTCAATCAGAGCATCAAGACCGGACTTAACTTCAACATTCTTCTTCTTATCCTCTTCAGTCAATTCAGTCTCCATTCCCAACACATGTTGTTTCAAATGAGCCAATTCCAATACCCGCCAAAGTTTCTCATCCAGGTATTCACCAAATGGATCCAAGTTCTCACGAACACTGGCTCTAAAAGTATGTGCCTCTTGAGGAATAATCGTCAAATGATGTCTTAAATCATATAATCCAATCTCACTAGTATTAACCCCATCAATCTCAATACTCCCTTGAGTTGCCTCGATGATTCGGAAAAGCGCCATGGTAAGACTTGACTTCCCGGCCCCAGTCCTCCCCACAATCCCTACTTTCTCCTGAGGTTGAATCGTGACATTGAGTTGTTTAAGCACGGGATCAAGATGAGCACGATATGATGTGGAGTAATCGTTAAATTTAATAACACCCTTGCTGGGCCAATTTGCATCAGGTCGTTTTGTATCAATGATCATTGGTGCCTCACTTGGTAAATCACAATATTCAATAATTCTCTCCACGGCAACCCCATCACCTTGCAATTCCGCCCAATATCTCACCAAGGCATTTAAAATATACGTTATTGTCAAGGCATAAGTCATGATGAAACCAAGCACACTCGGTATGATTGGATGCTTACCTCCAAGTGTCACCACGGCAAGCAAGGCACTTGAGAACATGATTGTCGAAGACACAGATTGTAATCTCATGGATAACCAACGATTACTATTCTGGATCACCACCCCGATAAGAGTCTTCTCGTCGATTAATTTCTTCAGTTTGTACACGAATCGATCACGTTGAGTGAATGCTTTGATTGTGTCTACTCCATTAATAGTTTCTTGAATTGTAGCCAACACGGGAGATTTAGCAACTGATTCTAATCGTTTCAATTCTCTAGTAGTAGGGATGAATATAATCCGGAAGTAATTGTAAACCACGAGTAATCCACTGATGACAAATAACATTTGAGGAAGGGTGGCTATAATGATACCAAATGTGATGATCCCATTAAGTACAGTTGTGACAAATCCAATCAATAACCAAGGTAAGTTCATATCAATCTTTCCAATATCTTCCGTGAATCGATTAAGTATCCGACCTACGGGTGTAGTATCAAAGAATGACATTGGTGAACGTAACACGGCCTGTGCCATGGCATTATGGAAATATGCTGCTCCCTTCACAATACAATAACTCCAGATTATAAGTGCACCAAGGTATGTTAAAAACCCAGAAATGACACCAAGAGATGCATAAATTCCAAGAAAGAGTGGTGCATCAACAGTAGATCCATTTCGAGAGTTTATATTTGACCAATAACTTAACAAGTATTTCTCACCTACCGTGACTAACAAGGTGGCAAGGGTACATCCAAGATAGAACGAAAAGTACTTATAATCACAGGCTATGATGTATTGTTTGAATATATTCCAAGGAACAGAACCCTTACGTGATGTTTCCAAATCATGGGATGTTTTAAGTGGGATAGATGCATCATCTTCATAGACATGGGAGAAGGATACTAGGGATGCACGACGAAGTTGTTGTTTAACAGTTCCAATGTCTTCACCATGGAAGGGAGTTATTTCTGATTCTTCGACAGTTTCTTCAATATCTTCAACAGCTTCTTCAGTATCAATTTCAGTTTCAGGTTCACTTTCCTTTCTTCCATACTCTTGGATCAATTGAGCCAACTCTCCATTATTATTCATAACTGTATCATAATCACCATGTTCCACCACACTCCCCAGTTTCAATAAATATATATCGCTAGCTTCATGTAATACATGCACCAGATTAGTAGCCAATACTTTAGTTCGATCACCAATAATCCCCAGTTCACTCAACACTTGTTTAATCAAACTCTTACCAACATGAGCATCCACGGCACTCAACACATCATCTAACAAATATATATCGGCCCGAGAATAAACAGCACGAGCAAGTGAGATCCTAGCCTTTTGTCCACCACTAAGTGAGATCCCCTTTTCACCAACAATAGTTCGATCTCCATCTGGAAGTGTATGAAAATCAGAAACCAACTCACACGCCGTGATTGTATTCTGATAGAACTTGCTATCGTATCTATGTCCAAACAAAATGTTTTCCCTTACTGACCCATTCAAAATCCAGGGGTTTTGCGGACAATAAGCAATGGACCCGTATGTTTCCACCGAGGGACGGAGAGTGTTCATGTCTGAGAATTGGGGGATTTTCAAGGGGACATCACCAAGGATTGATTTGATAAGGGTGGATTTCCCAGCCCCGACTTTCCCCACAATACATGTAAGTTTCCCCCTCTTGGCCCTGAAGTTTATATCGGAAAGGGCAACATTTGTGGTTTGCACTTCAGTTTCTTCATCCTTGTATTGAGTTGGTTCCGGGTTCCATACAAACGTAGCATCCTTGACAATAATTGAGTTTTCCAGGGAGAAGTTCTCCAATCGCGAGACACACCCCTGTTGGAAATCATCCAATTCATCCATTACTAACAATTCACCAATTCTTTTCAAACTAGTACTGACTTCAATGATACTGATTATGAAATTAGGAATCAATAACATGGGCTCAGATAATAAATCAAACAATGCCAATGCCGGGAACACAATCTCCGGCGTGAGATTACCACCGGTCATGGCAAATGCAGCATATGTAGCACAACTTATAAAGAATGGGATACAACTCCAGAGGAATTGCGAGAGGGCACTGACGACCCCGATCTTCTTGATGTTGACCAACTCCCGGTCGTTTCTAATACTGTTGAGTCGAGCAAGCATGGGTTTCTCCCAGGAATACAATTTGATATTCTTGGCCAGGTTGAGGATCTCGGTGATCAAACTGGTTCTATCATCTTTATCCTTCATTAACTGAGTATATGATTTCGACATGGTTGAATTGACATATGTGGCAAAGGGGATCACGACAATGGCAGTGATGACTCCTGCCCATGTGGCATGGCCAAACAATTTATATAACGATACAAGACAAACTCCAAGTCTAAGTGGACCAGCAAGGAAATCTCCTAATTGCCAACAGAACCAAAAGATGATATCAATATCCATAGTGATGTTATTGATGATGTCTCCAGTAGGTTTATTCTTACGTGATTGAGGCAGAAGTCTAAGGGCTTTCTCATAGATGACAGTGGTGAGTCCTGAAGTTATCCCAAACCCAAGCTTGTATTGATAACTGTACGATTGGTTGAATGTGATGAAGGTGAAAACGGAGATTGTGAACATGAGCCCTGCCCAGGCATATCCTATGATTATAGGTGGTTTGTTATCTGGATCTGCATTATAATAAGCTGTAAAGAACAGGATGAATTGTTTAAGGACAAATGGTTGGGAGAATTGCAAGATTGTTTCTCCAAGTTTAAGTAAGAAACTAATTGTGAAGTAATTGGAAAAGGCAAGGAAGATTGATTTGAATAAACTTGGACTGTGTTTTCTTCGAGTTATAAATGTCCAAATCTTGGATAATATACTAGGTTTCTTGGCTAATTCTTTCTTCCAATGAGTTAAGATCTTGGTCTTGGTGGCATCAGTGGAAAGTTCTTCCAAGATATCGGGTAAATCATTCATGCTAACATCATTAGTAGCGTAGATCTTGTTAATAAGTGGTTGAAGATAAAAGAATGAAAGTTTTGAGAACAAGTTGATAGTATCCATATATTTTTCATTATCAGTTTCAAAACCAGCGATGTAGAACCCAATTTCAAGTATGAATATCACAAGTTTATTCAAAACATAAACACATTCAATAATATAACTTAATTGATCATGAGCAAACACAGGAACCGATACTGAATCTTGAATAAACACACCAATGGAGAATAAACTACTGATAAGCCAGAAAAGCAAGAGTGAAGCCACTGGAACTGCCGATCTCCTAAACTCAACCACATGAAGCAATAACGCTATAGTCACAGCAACACCCTCATAAATGAAATACTCTGATCTTGTCCAAAACCAAACCACTAATCCTATTTCCAACACAACAGCGCAAGTCTTGACGCGTTGCACAACTGGAGTATCAGTATAAATAACATGTTGTTTCACATTCAATATCAATTGCACGAGTTGCCCAACCATAAACAACGTGAAAATTATCCAGATCGCCCTTCCTACGAACTCGACAAACTCAGGCTTTAATGCATTTCCATGATTGGAAAACAATGGATCAGGAATTGATAACCTGAATGAAACATCAGGCACGTTCAATCTCGCGGAATAAGAAGATAGTACCGCAGTATGAGGAAACAACCTCATTATTAATTCATCTTGAATCATTGTTGGTGCGAAGTTTCAACAGTTACACGACACAGCAATGGTTGGTATATTTATATGAATAATCGAATATAGTAATTAATTATTACCCATGTCTTATCACAATGGATGTGGCTTCGGCCATTGTATGTTACGGCACGAATGTAGATTTTGTTAGGAAAAAAATGACTATATGCAGGAGAGAGGGACGGATTTAAAAAGGAATTAGCCTGGAAATGGTAAATATGAGTCAACTATGTTTTGTAAACAAAACAAGACAATATGAAGTTAGGGTAAGGAGGGGGTGTTCTGTAAATTAATTCATAAGTTACTATTGGTCTACAATAATAGTTACAGTATTGAGTATCTGTTTCAGTCTCTAGTTAATGCCGTGGGAGGAATATATTATTTGCATAAACTATTTACAATACAAGTTCATTTTTAAGTAGAATGTTCAAAGTTGTTCCAAATTGTTTAGTACTTTGCTATTGAATGTTCATCAATGAACCCAGAAAGAAAATTCATATTACATCTTCTAGTGGGAATATTGCCCTGACTTTCCTAAAGTGCTATAAAGATAGAATTACTTTACAACTCTGGGAGAGAGTAATTGATGATTTCTTGAACCGAAAGCCATTGGAAATCCATAACAAATATTCAACTGTAAAATACCTTCCATTAAAGCATTCATACAATACTAGTAATGATATAATGGTTCAATGTAATATCAAGATCCGTTATTCTCTGAGTATATAAGTCATCTAAAGGTAAAACTTTCCACGGATCGTTCTACCTATTTCAGAAGGATATTTTACATGAATTACACATTATTGTTGCAGATCTCGGAGTTAATTAATTTAGGTCCAGATTGTATTTACCGCGAAAAACCCCACTATGAAAAGAGTTGCAAAATGTTTCGCCAAAAAATTCAAAAATTTAAATCACTTTCTTTTCTTCATTGTTTGCAAACAAATTCCAAACAATACAACAGTATATGTAAGTGATAACAACTTTATTATATTATTAGTTTAATACTAACTTCAAGTTATAGTTACATTAACTACAATGTACATTAAAATTACTCCAAGTTATATTTATTCCGTTAAGTTCAATTCCAATCAAATCAACACAAATAATAACAATTAATATTGGGATGTATTTCACTTGATAAGTTCAATTTAAATATAATTGATATGATGATTAGTTGTATTTCAAAGTAACATGCTCCTGTTTGGATACTATTGAAAATATTTCCATTACTTGATTGTATATGCGAATAGTATCAGAATTAGAATGATGGAGAGCTATATTGAATAATGAAAGAGGGAGTAACCACAGACCGGAACTTATAGGACAAATATCTTGGTGAGACAGAGCATGTCCAATTGAATAGATGTTTCTTCGTAGAAGTAGTCTAGGTTCATTAATTTATATATAGGAAACTCTACTTTGTTCAAATTTCTTTTATGTGAGTTATTAGGATTTGAACAGATTAAGTTTCTTCAATATTTATGTAAGTAACATCCATTTTGATGATTCAAATTGATATCAAATACATTTATTGATTAACAATTGAAATATCACCAATTGGTAGCACTGAGAAATTCTAGAAAGGTCGTGCGATTACTGTTTTTTTATACGAAGGAGCAAAGACAAGGGATAGTTCGGATCTAGATTCAATATACTCAACCATACATGAATTGTTAATAATTGGTTCTCTGTTTATTGATGTATATTGTCTGTATAGTACAACCAGTGATATTTGTAATTAATGTTAGTTGGTGGTTCAGGGTTTTCTATTTCTATTGTAAATGTCGGATGTTTGAAATTGAATTTTTTTTCTTTTGATTATTGAGAAGGTTGTCCACAGGCAAAACATTACTATAATCGTATGGACATAGAAACACACGTAATTAGTAG
>JAKTZF010000711.1:0-24960 GCA_030705235.1 Spathaspora jeffriesii
AGTCGTAAAATGTATGCATGAAGGATTCGTTGTTCACGGTTGAGAACCGGGTAATCATTTTGGAAATTGATTCTTCAACATATGATTTAGAAAGTTTTGGAACCAATTGGAATGTGTCTTGCAAGTAATCAAGGGCCTGGTCAAGGTTATGTTTTTTGAAATTTAATTTAATCAATTGTTTGTAGGATTTGAAAATCCATTCAATATTCTCAGCAACATTTCTATCAGAATCTTCAACAATCTTCTTCAATTCTTTAATTGCAGTTTCTGGCTCATCATCCTTAAACCCCTTTGCAGAATAATACTTGCTTTCCTATTTATTTATGTTAGTAAAATTTACATAAGAACTCCACAAAATCACATACAATATCGAATTCATCCTCAGCATCAATTTCAGCTTCATCACCATGTTGGTCATTATTCACCTCTTCTTCATCATCTTCCTCAAATTCAAACTCATATGATTCTTCAGAAAAGAATTCCTCTTCGTCAGACATAATTGAAGGAATAGTGTATGTTTGAGAAGGAGTAACTAACGAAAATGCTAGGAAAAATGATAACGAAATTTTAAGAATTAATTCGCTTGTGCTATATGCAGGATGGGAATTTTGTCAAATTAATTGCTGCAAATATTTGATCTGATATTGACCCTGTTTCTGGAAGAAATTTTTATGTAATTGACATTAAAAGCTTATTCGGTATTTCATGGAGTATAAATAAGTTGATATAGATACATTTTCATGAATTGCAGATTGGATGGCTAAAATTTAGAGTAATTTTGCATAAAAATGATTGAAAAAGCATGTTTCATTTTCAGCACTCAGAAACACAAACAAATTAGTCTCTTTACATTCAGTACTAGATAAATACTACAATGAAGTGATATATACTTTCTAACGGTAGTACTAACTGATTCGAATGCCCAAGGACGATAACCAGAATTTCCCAATACATATCATAAGAATTTTCTGCCCTAATGAGGACTATATAGTTGTTATTGTATATTATGTCAATTCTGAACCAGAAGTATTGTATCGCCCTACCGGATGCAGCTACTTCTTAGTATAATTTTAGCTTGTAGGCTGGAATACTAGCAACCTTAATTGCATGTATTGAAAGGTTTAGGAACCAATAAAACAAAAAATAATTAGAGGAACTCACATCAAGAAGTTGTATGCTTACATGTAAAGACCACAATTAAGAAATTGAAAGCTACGAATAACATAAAATCAAAAAAAAATAAAATTCCGATACCGGGAGTCGAACCCGGGTCTGCTCGGTGAAAGCGAACCGTGCTAGCCGTTACACTATATCGGATGATTTTTTTCAAAATTTTTCAGAATAGCCTTCGAGTGTATTCACGTGCACGTGATTTCCTTAAATTCGACCACTACGATAGTATTATCCATACTGTTGTAAGATTATAAAGAGAATTAGAGGAAATGAGAAATTAAGTAATTCGAAAAAGTTAGGAAAGAGTCCAGGGCTAAAAGAACCCAGAACTATATGGGATTAGGTTGTACAAGATGTTCTTAGGAAGTTGTACTTTTTACAGAAGTTGGAAGTCTTGTTTTAGATAACAAGTTAAGCAATTTTTAAGTTTAGGAAAGTTCAACTTAACAAATTAGAGAAAGAATAGTTGATATACTTTTATAGTTTACACAGATTCACATAGACCTGGTTTTAGCTATACTCAAGTTTACTCAAACCACACAGTCAAAGATACCCAAAGCCAGCTATAAACTATCAGGTAGTGCAGTTTTAAACCTTGAGTGATCCAAAGCTTTTGTTCCGGAGGAATTGAAAGGGATTTTCAACCCGACGTCCTGTGTTGAACGTGCTGATCTCTGATCAATGATAGATTAATGAGGGGCTTCCAGATACTTTATAACCGGCAGCAGGGATCTTGAACAATGATAGTGATACATGTAATCATAAAATTGACTAGGTTATACTAAAATTGGGTCTAAGTGTAAACTGTGTTTCGAAGGAAAAGTATATTAAAAAATCTTGGGAATTCCCTTTCTATTAATCCAGAAGCTCGAGAAACAAGGATTCTGGACAACGAAACCATAACAAATGTTAAACCTAATAAAATATTAAACAATGACAATATAGAACAATGATTGTAGTCAGGTCATCAGATGATATATATAGATATCTACACACAAATTGGTATCTACCGCAATGCATGCAAACAACGTCAAAGAAAATTAAAAATAAACTGCTGTACTATACAGTATCAATTTTTTGATTTGCCTTTGAGAGTATCAATGTGAAGTGAATCTAGTAAGATGAAATAATAATAGTTTGGTCAGTAGTACTTGAGTCTGGGATTTAATTCTATGTCTGGGAATAGAAGGCATATCCACGTCTTCTTCGCTTATTCAAAAGTAATAGAGTAACATTAAGAGAGTGTACAATGAAATCAATCAAGAATTCAATATTAACAATCATTGAAATAACTAGATGATAATTGGGCATGAATAACAGATTGACGAAGCAAATATTTAATAGAATACATGAAATACAATTTGAATTGGTTAGAACCAGGAAAATTGAATCTACCTGATTGATCCTCACAAAATAGAAGGTCAATCAAGGTCAAGTCTATCACTTTAGCTTTAGACACAGTTAATAATTTGCATGATTTCTACTAGATCTCTTCTTCTTTAGTAATATCTAATCAAAAGTATTCTTAATGCAAAACTCACCCGGAATTATAAGGTCACGTGAATATCCCAAATTTTTGCAACCATTTTTATCATAGCATACATTCTTGTGCAACTCTAAATCTTAAGGAATTTCAGAAACTCATTGAGGATATACTTTCTAGTATTAAAGTTGATGAGATACGTCTGTATTAGTTCCGAGAATTGACACAACAGTTAGGCAACTTACTGATTTAAGCAAATTCATTTTGATCCAAGCAAATGTAGGAAAATATCTAGTTAACCCAGACGACAAACAGTTACCCTGGTTGATTAGGAATTGTTACTTTAATATTCCTCTCTCTTCTTAGTTCGGGATTGGTTCTGGTAATTTTCTACACTTTTAATCATTACACGCCAAATCAGTGGTTGTTTTGCTTGATGATCCCAAGTTCAGTTCCCATCAATGTGTTTACATGCACACAATAGCTTTTCCCAAGAAAACACTACCTGCTTGTATATGACTAACACACAGAGGTCTCCACAATCATTTAGAATTCTTCCAAATATTCAAAACCAAACCAAACTTAAAACTATCCCATTAAAACACTAAGTCGGAATTGAATGGCCATCACGTGAAACGCACGTGCGATCTCATAGGGTCCCCGCAAAATTCGAAATTTTTGAAAAAAAATCGCCTGGTTAGCTCAATCGGTAGAGCGTTTGACTCTTATAACATTTAATTGTTCGACATCAAAAGGTTGCGGGTTCGACCCCCGCATCGGGCTGATTTTGATTTTACGTTGCCTGGTTAGCTCAATCGGTAGAGCGTTTGACTCTTAAAGTGGATATCAAAAGGTTGCGGGTTCGACCCCCGCATCGGGCTTCTTTTTTGGTAATTTTTACATTTGAAGTAAGTTGGTCAGGTATGAAACTATATCTAGAGTATAGATAATATGAAGCATTTTCAATAGCTGACCAACTGCTTGAAGTGAAGTATAATATGAAGCATTTTCAATAGATTTGTTTGCAGCGATCATAATGTTTGTTTATTTTTGTAGTGTAAAAAGTTGCGAAAGGTAATTTCCTAATAAACTTGATGAATGTCCAAGAAATTTAGAGAATGTAACATCCTTGATTGTTTTTCTTTGTAATTTCTACATTGATAAATATTTACTTGATTATATTGCGGTTGCATCAGGTTATGTGTAGCTTAACATCTAACTCTATGCTAAACCCTACTTGAAAGAAAAGTAAACCCTGGAATATATACTACGGAGATATCCAAATGCAGATTGTTTATTAAAGAAATAATTGAAACTAACTAAAGTAACAAAGTATCATATTTCCCCCCATTTCTGTCTTTGTAAATAAATATACAGTAATAATGAAAATAATGCAAGTAATGAAAGTACACCAAACCTTAACCATTCTCGATGATTCTTCCCCGCAGGTGTCACATTATAAATATCATCGGTCTTAACTTCAGATCCAATTATGGGCGGTGGTGATTGTGATTGTGCCCTATATTGAGTTTGTTGCGTCGGGATAATTTCTCCTAAATATCCTGATTCTAATAGTGAGATGGCATAATCAGAATGTCCCACATCTTCAAATGCTTCCGTGGCATCAACTCCTCCACAATCATACAATACTTCAACACCACCTGGGTGATCCTTGGTTATTGCGGTTATGTCGTAGACTTTATTATAGATGATCATCCATAAATCGTCAGGGGTATCATGTTTTCGTACTTGTTCAGGCGTGAAGTATCGCAATGATCGATGTTTGCTGTGTTTCTTTGTGGTTATTCTGTCTGTGTGCGTTTGGGACGGGCTCATGCTGTGTATTGTTCTATAACTATATCAAGATGGGCAATATCGAAAGTAATGTATAAATAAAATGCAGTAAGGAAATGAAAAAAAATGCAGATGGTGGTAGACTTATGACTTGTTGTTGTTTCTAAACCTTAAATTTCAAATAGGGCCCAATTTTAAATGCAATGGTTATGAGTCTAATAGAAACTTATCTTTTAGGGATTTGAAAGAAATTAACGGATTTCTTTTTATTTATTCTTTTTTTTCTTTGCTCTTTCTAAGGCGGATTTTGATTCCGGAAAATGCAACCTTAAAGTTTTTGTAACTGGTAGTTTCAAATAGTCGTGTACTTTGGCGGAAAACCGAAACTGACACAGCACATGACATAGTTCACGTGACTGGGTGGAATTTTTGTATTGATTGTTGAGTGTGGAAAAAAAAGAAATAACAGAGTTTGAACTATAGATCTTTTCCACATACAGTTTGGAGGACAAGGATTTAGTTTGTTATTATCTTTAATTCAAAGAAAAGTAGTTGTTTCAGTTACTTCAGTTACTTTAGGGTTCACTTTTTTGCATTCATTCATTCTTTATTTTAGCATTGGCATGAGTTATCGTTCTTCTTCATCTGCTTTACCGTCGTCGAAAAAGACTCATCTGGAAAGACATAAACAAATATTGAAACAACTTCTTAGAGAAGATGCTAATAAGACATGTTCAGATTGTAAGGTTTCCAAGAATCCAAGATGGGCTTCGTGGAGTTTAGGTTGTTTTGTTTGTATTAGATGTTCTGGTATTCATAGAAGTATGGGGACTCATATATCAAAAGTTAAATCAGTAGATTTAGATGCTTGGACTGATGATCAAATTGAAAATATGATTAAATGGGGAAATGAAAAATGTAATTCATATTGGGAATCTAAATTACCTGATGGTTATATTCCTGATTCTCTGAAAATTGAGAATTTCATTCGAACTAAATATGAATTAAAGAAATGGACATCTTCTACAAATATACCTGATCCATTAACTATAAAAGTAACTACGAAAACTCCACATGCTACTCCTGTTTCCACTTCTAGTTTGATTTCCCCATCACCTCAGAAAAACCCACCTAAATCAAATTCAGTTAATCTTTTAGATGAAGAATTTGGAGAATTTTCAACTACTCCATCACCAAAACCACAATCACAACCAAATCTTCCCTTGAAATCAACTTTATCTCCAGTTCCACCTCCAATAATCCAATCGGCCCAATCTACAGGTGGTAGTCTTGGTAGTAATGGAAGTAGACCTGATCTTAAGAAATCAATTTTATCATTATATGCATCACCTTCATCTTCAACTAGTTTTGTGGGTCAATTCCAACAACCTCCACCTCAACCATCACCTAATTTGAGAGCACAATCTTATCCAGCATCGGTTAACTCCGTAAGTAATTCATTATCTGGCTTAACGTTTAATTCAACAGTTAAACCCAGCGTTCAACAACCTTCGGTTAAGCCAACAGTGACTAAACCAACTGCCAGTCCCAATTGGAATAATGAATGGTCGGATTCTTCTGCTGGATCATATAACAACCAATGGAAAACTACAACTACAAGTTCACTTAATGGATTAGATGACGATTTATTCAAGAATGTTTGGAATTGAAGCATATATTGTATATATATATAAATAAACAACTAATGACCACCAGTGGTTGGTAATCCAACATACACTTTGAAAGAATCGTAGATTAACCATTGGAATCCAGTCAAGGTACCAATCATAACAATTCTCACTGGTAATCCATTCCATAACCCGGCAAATCCAATCCTACTATAAATTCTTCCAAGAGCTTGACCAATTGCTTCACCTGCCTTTCTCTCCGATGTAACTTTGGAAACCATGACATCAGCAGGATGTGACACTACAGCACAGAAAACCCCCGCGATATACCCTGCAAGAAATGATACTCCTGTTTTTTCAATGGCAGTATACTCCGATTTCCCCCAATAATTGTAAATTGCCGCCACGACATTTTCAAACGAAGCGAATTTAACCATGGTATATGGGATTTGTCGGCCCCATAATGGAACCAACCCCTTATATAACCCGCCATATCCCTCGGAAGTGACAATTTTCAGCCATCCATCAGTAAGGGACTTGGCATAGGGTGGGATTGTAGTTTGGGTTCTAACCTTGATGGTCTCCCAGGGACACAATGCGATATCAGCGAGAAATTCCGCTGATGCCGAAGCAGCAAGGAACACACCCGTCTTGTATTCCTGGGCATATTGTGGTCCTACTAAATCACTATATGTCTTTTTGAAAAATTCATAAAATCCATACTTTCCAGCACCTTGGAATGAATATCCCACAAATGTGGCTCCAAATCCAGTCAAGATTGAATCTCCCTTTGTTTTCAAAATTGTGCTCCATCCTTGCACGTTGGATTTGTATAAATGGGGATCAACTTGTCGACGACATTTTACTAAATCTAAGGGAGTCACGGCGGCATGGGTTGGTCCACAGGCAGTAATTCCTCCAAGAATACATGTTGCGTAGTATTCAGGAGTGTACAATTGAATCTTATGAGGTTGGGGAGTTCCACCGCTTCCACCACCGCCAGTTCTCTTCTCGGCTATCTTCTTGAGTTGATCATTGAGGGGTTGAGTAATTGCATCAGCTAAATTCCCTGCCATTTTGATTATATGAATAATTGAAAGTAATAAACCAAAGATTAGGTGTATAACAATTGAACTTGAAAATTCGGCCAATTCAGGGAGGCTTCCGGATAGAATGGCATTTATAAATATAAATTCCACCCTGGATAAGTTGCGAATGACTTGAAATTGAGATATTTTTTTTATTGTTATCACCGATATGGACAGTCATATTTTTTATGCCGAGACCACTGGGGATCTCGGGAGTGACATCATCGGCATGTAATCGGCAATGTAATTCAAGTAAAACTTTTCTCGGCACGATCATATGTTTCGAGATGGGTTAATCACATTACTAGTCAATTTCAACCGGACTTCGAAACTAAACGTGTATCGTTACACTTCTCGGATTACTAGAAACAATTCATCCACGGCTTAATATAATAATGGTATAGCGAAGTCTATGACTCTGCCAATTAATTGATGTAAATGAAAGCAAACAGTGGTAATCAAATCCAAATCTTTAGTCCTCGAGTTAACAACTAGCATTTGAATGTTTCTTCACCTTGGCAAAATGTAGCAGACTTGTGATATGAAATATTCAAGCTAGAGTAAAATACTTGAGAGATATGATCTATTCTTACTAGGCTCTAAATATTCGTATTGGACTCAATTCCAGGGAAAACAACTTGTAGTGAATTCTATGAATAAGACTAACTTCAAGTAGACTTTTAGATAAATCGATTAAGATCATGCCTTTTAATACACTTCAATTGGAATCAATTTCAGTTAGTGAATAATTCTATTTGACCAATTTATAGATGCATTTTCAAATTGAGAAAGCATTCTATAAAACAAATCCAAAAATATAGATAAATTATTTACATATACTGTTCAATTTTCCAGCACTATCAACTTATAAACAGAGTATCCGGGGTCTAACATAGACTCCCATTCGTATTAACACGAGAAATTACTGAAAATGAACCATATAAGTAAATTCTAATCAACATGTTTAGATTCAATTTGCAACCATCACGCGCAAATCACACGTAATACACGTGACCATATCATACAGCTTGTTGGATATTCAATCAAGAAAGGTTAATGATTTCGTTTATTATATTCCAAGAGACTTGTTAAAACCCATGGGAGTCAAATTTACTAGTTTTATATGATAAACTTATCATATAAAAATCAAACTCTTAATGAAATTTAACTATATTAACATACGCTTTAGTTTTCCGTTTGGGACATGTATCACAGTTGAATCAGTTGACCTAGTATTGGTTAAGTGGATGACTTGTCATACAGTTTACTAATGTTTGAAAATTATTTATGAACCAGACCTAGAGAAATTTGCTTGTATTGAATAGCAAGTTTAGTTGTAGAATGCACAGAATGAGGGGAAGAATATAGAATAAGTAAAGAACACCGTGGGTAATCCCCTGGTGTCAAATGCTTCCTCATATTGTTAGAAGACAGGGCATTTAAGGTATTGTAAATGTAATGTAAAATTTACAGGATATAACTTCCTAACTAATATTCAATTAATGTATGACTCTTGATTTATTTACTATTGACAATACTATGTACTAACTTCTTGAAATATCCCAAGTTAAATCAACAATAGAAACCTGTTCATTAGTTTTCTCATCAACATCATACCATTCCCCCTCATCAAACTCAATCTCATTAAACTTTGTCCCTGTGTCTGTTCCAACAGCTTGAAAATAACCATATGTGAAAAATTCAAGAAAATCAATCCCTCGAGCATCAATTTCCAAAATTGCCACTGATTTATTATCTTCATTAATCAGGTTCCCCGTCCTGACAATACTTGCCGAATGCTCAGCTTTACATTCCTTACATCGGAATACAAAACTTGCCTCACCTCTAGATCCCGACATTTCATGTTTTTCAAAACGATTAATTGAAATTTGTTTATCATGAGTGGTACGACATTTCGTACATTGAATTACAAAAGTATATTCAAATGGATGTTCCGCTGTGTCTAACGGTTGGAAATCACTGACATTTTCCAAAGTTGCTGAACCTTTCAAGAGAAATTTAACCATGTTGTTGAATTGTGTCAAGAACACATGACGTAATTTTATGGTGGAATTTTTTCTGTCGTGAATGTGCCACCGCGAGGCGATGGATCAGGGTGTTGTACCGAAAAAACAATTAGTGGGGCATGAAAAAATTGAAAGTAAATGATAGCGATGAATGTCGGGAAACGATTAGCGAAAAATAACCTGGGAAGAATATGTGATAGAAATGTGATAGACAGTACCTTAATTGATACCACCGTACTTATACTATGTACTAGCATCATACCCTAACCACTACAGAGTATAAGTTAGATCTTCCCATCCACTGATCCGTAATCTCCCGCTAACTCCCCTCAATCTCGACCCCCCTGATTTTTTCCCTCTATAGTTCAAACCACAGACTTTAATTTTTTTTTCCGTCTGGCATTTCTTTTTTCAGAAGCCGATCGCATTACCAACTTGTTAAACCCCCATTCTTTATCCAATGACTAACAACCCCATACTCAACGAAGGAATAGCGCCCACCCCAGTGACAGTACCGGTAATACGAGACCTCGAACCAAGCACAGTCACACCGGCACCGAACTTCACCACACCGGTATTACCCACTCCATCACCTTTGCTCTCGCATCTATCTCCGAATCAACTAATCACTATTGCTGGTGCATCATCGGGGTTCCTTGCCGGAGTCGCTGTGTGTCCCCTCGATGTGGTGAAGACAAGATTACAAGCTCAGGGAGATGCCATTGCTTACATGCCGTCGAAATATAATGGATTCAGTCATACTTTCAAAACCATCCTTGTTGAAGAAGGAATACGAGGATTATATCGTGGATTGGTTCCTATAACAATTGGATATTTACCAACATGGACGATTTATTTCACAATGTACGAAAAGGGCAAGAAAGTGTTTCCTGGGATCTTACATCGGGTTTTAAATGTTCATAATGATGACGCGACTCATTTCTTCGCGGCATTGACGGCAGGGTTAACTAGTTCGATAATAGTGAATCCTATATGGGTGGTCAAGACACGATTAATGATTCAAACTGGGGAAAAGTCGACAATCTATGGTCTGCTGAAAACAGTAGGTCGGACATATTATAAGGGAACGATAGATGCATTCAGAAAAATGTATCGAGAAGAAGGGATTCGAGTATTTTATAGTGGGTTGGTCCCTTCAATATTTGGATTATTACATGTGGGAATTCATTTCCCTATGTATGAGAAATTTAAAACTTTACTTGATTGTAATATGGAAGGTAAGGATAAAAAGGGAATATTGGCCCGATTGATTATTGCTTCTTCAGGATCAAAAATGATTGCTAGTACTATAACATATCCTCATGAGATATTACGTACTAGAATGCAAATTAAAAATCATGGTGTTGCCGCAGGGAAACATTTATTGGTGAGATCAATGATTTATATTTGGCAGAAGGAAGGTTGGAGGGGGTTTTATGCTGGGTATGGAACTAATTTGGCCAGGACAGTGCCTTCAAGTGCGGTTACGTTGGTTAGTTTTGAATATTTCAAGAGTTATTTATTAAGAGTTAGTGGACATAATGTGAGGTTGATTAATTGAACTATCAACTGAGCGATAGCGAAGTTGATTGTGATGCGAAGTAAAGTTGAAAGAGAAGAGTTGATAATGAAGAGTTGATAAGGAAGAGTTTATAAGTAAAGTTGATAATGAAGAGTTGATAAGTAAAGTTGGTAAGTAAAGTTGATAAGTTAGTTGGTAATGAATAGTCGATAAGTATGGTTGATAGCGGAGTATAATGTATTTATTTATAGAACTATCACTGAGCCATAGCTAAGTGATGGTATATAGTTTTACTATCAACTAAGCCAGAGCGAAGTGATAGTATCTTTTAGTATTTATTTTGCATTTGTGAAATGATAGTATTTAGTTGAATTAGAGCATAGTTCTATGATACAATATAATTATATTAGTCAAGTAGTCAATAGTAGAGTATAGTTGTATCACAGTATAGTTCTAATTGACAGTAGAGTATATAACATCTTTTGATAGAGTAAACAGATATATATCTTGTAGAAGACAATCTGATCGGAGTTGTTATGTAGGGAATCTAAATTTACGACAAATAATATTTTCTCCGATCTTGAAAAGAAAATCAGGGGATTGCTGACAACAGACATCGCCGACACAGTCATCACCGACACAGTCACACTGACAGACACAGACATACACCCACCATGTCATTTCTATTTTTGATACCTTCCGTCAAGGCCAATCCTATCCCCAATGAATCCCCACTACCTCCGTTATTAACCATCGATACGTTTGACACCATCACCAATAAACAACTTTCCCTTGTTGAATTCTATTCCCCTTATTGTGGCCATTGTAAAACTTTTGCACCGATCTGGGAAGCCACCTACATTCAATTCAATAAAGAATACCCTGATTTAGATATCGGCATGCATCAAGTAAATTGTGTCGAGCTGGGAGATCTCTGCGATCGAGAACAAATAATGGCATACCCCAACATAAGACTCTATTCCCCCGGTGAAACCCAACTGAGATTAATAGGTCCATTTCCTAAAGTTGCTCGAACCCAGGAGAATCTAATCAAGTTCTTAAAGGAATCAGTTTCAGAATATGGTGATGATAGTTTGATTGCTAGTAGTTCAAAGTTATTGAATGTCGATACTGTTTTGAATCTTGTTGATGGTGGAGGGGAGACTCCATATTTCGTGGCATTCTTTCCTGCAAGTGATTCAGGGTTTGGTAATAATTGTGTTGGTTGCGTTGATGCAAAACTGATTTGGGATAGATTATCTACAAGAATCGCAAGTACGATTGACACGGGACATTTCAATTGTTTAGATAACCCAAAAGTATGTTCCCTGTTAGGGTTGGATGAATTAACTCATAATAAACCAGCAACTGCTCAATTTATAATGTTTCTTCCGAAATCTGCAGGGATAACCCAAGTTCAATATGATGGAGATATTGACATTAATCTTATGAAATTATGGGCAGTGAAACTTGCAGCAAATAGTAAATATGAAACTGTATCCATGCGAACACTTTCCAGTTCAATGAAACTTGTGGATAAATTAACACCAGGGAAGATTGACCGTTCATCCGAGAATGCCATAAGTGTAGTGTTTTACTACGATCAAAGTACAATTCAACCTGAAGATAAACTGATACTTACACATCTTCTCGTCACACTTCAAAAATCACCGTTCAATATCAGATTATACATGTCGAAACATCGACAACTTGAAGAAAAAGTTCATGATATGAATCAAGCCTTGATTAAATATATAAATTATGATCCCAAAGCAGCGCCTTATAAATTCGACAAGAGTTTGGAAATAGCAACCACTCTCACGGCCAAACCTACGATTCTTGTATTCAAGGATAATTCATTACTCGTGGATGTCTACCAAACATATGCGCCTGAAGACATTAGGATTTTCGATAGGGTAGATGAATTTATACAAAGAGTTCAATATCCATTAGTTCAAGAATTAACCATCGATTTACTCTCGACATATTTCACAAAATTATCGAAACAAGATCATAAAGTTGTGGTTGTGTTTGTTGATTCAACCGATCTCACTTCCCAATTAAACAATCTCAATCTTGCCGCTCATGAATATTATTACGCCAAGAAGAAACATTATTTCAATCAATTGGAATCAGATCGACACAAGAAACAAACCAGGATCGACGAATTAAAGAAACTGAATATGGAAAGCATGAAGATAATCGAAGCCATGCGAGAGGAAGTGCCTCATTTATGGAATACTGACGATGTATTATTCACATATATTGATAAATCAAAACTGGACAACTTCAAATATGTGTCACAATGGAAATTGAATAATGACAAGTATGAAGTTGGAGATGCAGTTATCTTAAGTAAGGATTCAAGATATTGTTGGGAGAGTGTAGATCAATTAAAGAATGATCCAGCAAGTATGAAAAATGCCTTGATGAATTTGTTGGATGAGAGATATAATACTAATGTCATGACGAAAAGACTTACTGGAAGTCCATATAGTAAACAATTTCAATTCATGGATCATGTTCATGAATATGGAATATTTGGATATATTGGGTTGTTTGTTGTGGGATATTTGATAATTTGGATGGTGAGGGGGTTAAAGAGGAGAAGAAGAGGGAGGACCAATGGGAATGGATTGATTGGTGTTCCCAAGAAGGATTAGCGCTATTACTGAGCGTTAGCGAAGTAATAGCTTGAATTAGACTATTCCCATTCAGCTAGAAGCAACGACGCGAAGTAATAGCCTGATTTAGACTATTGCTACCACTCAGCCAGAGCGAAGTAACAGCTTCTTCCCAAAAAGGACTAGCTTCAATTAGTCTATTAACAAATGTAATATATATGCCAGTCAATCTATACACTAACAAGTCCTCAAGCCTTAATATTCCGGCTTGACCTTGGATTAAGTATATATAACAATTTAATATATGAGTACCACTACTTACTCTTTACACGCTTCAGTTAATCGATAACTTAAGCTTGCTCCTATTGTTATACCCTGTGTTATAGTTGTTATCATTTAGTCAATCTTATGCAGCAATTACTATTGTTCAACAATAGCTCAAGTCTCAAACTAGCCTGTATTATAGCTTAGCTAGCACCTGGAACCGAAGTTGTTCTTTATTTGGCTTTTGTAGACGATCTTTAATGTAGCTTATCTTCCTCTAACTATTACTGTGCGTTAGCGTAGTAACAGCTTAGCTTACTTTCCTGAATCTATTACTTCGCTATCACTCAGTAATAGATACATCTGTTTTGCTTCCACCTCAATCAACTTCTTAAAACTTGGATGCAACCTCTCAATCTTAAACCCCTGCCCCACCTTCATAACTTCACTATATGGAGGAACCACCAATTTATCCGGCAAAACCACACCTTGTCTAATGATACAACAATCATAAATCACACACCCTGTTCCTATTTTACACTCTCCCTCAATAATCACACGATTCAGAATACTACATGGGTTAACAGTTGTGTTCTTCCCGATTATCACATATGATCCAATAATTACTGGAGAAGTAGCCACAATGTGACAATTCAGGAGATAACAATATTTACCTAGTTGAATAGTGGTGGGCGCATCGAGGTTGGCTTGGTTTATGGTGCAGTTTGATTCAAGGGAGATGTGTTCCGGGTGAGATATTTGTGCGGTTGAACTAATTCTATTCCCCGAGGTTGTTTCAATGAATGACATGAAAGTTTCAGGTGTTATACAAGTTTACAAGTAGACAGAGAGTATTGTGTCAATATTTTTTTTTTCATGACACGGATTAATCCCGGATTATCTTAAATCTCGTAACGTGAACTACATAATCTAGATTCATAACAAACACCAACCACAAACTTAACATTATTAATTACTGAATTTAGTATTCATTCCAACGTGGCACAAACAATGGACCAACACCCGCCTTGTCTCGAAACTCCAAACATGAAATTGACGCTACACGCGCCTCATTATTTTTTTTTTTTAATTATTATTTTTTATCTCTCGTTTCGCATATAAAGACCACATATCCTCGTTCAGCGTTCTTCCTACAATTCACCATCAACAACATGTCCTTATTCAGAATCAACTGTGGATTCCAAACCTACGACTGGGGAAAGCACGGTCAATCCTCGGCTGTGGCTCAATTTGCTAAATCTTCAAATCCAGAAGTTACTATTGATGATAACACACCATATGCTGAATTATGGATGGGAACCCACCCCTCCGTACCTTCCCTCACCACCACCAACCAATCCTTACGTGATTTAATCACAGCAAACCCTGACCTGTACTTGACTTCTGAAGTCGTGGCTAAATTCGGTCAAGAATTACCATTTTTATTCAAGGTGTTAAGTATTGAAAAAGTATTAAGTATTCAAGCTCACCCGGATAAAACCTTGGCTAAACAATTACATTTAAACGATCCCAAGAATTATCCTGATGATAACCATAAACCAGAAATGGCCATTGCCGTCACTGATTTCCAAGGATTTTGTGGATTTAAACCATTGGACGTGTTGGCAACCACATTGACCACCATTCCTGAATTACATGAAATCATCGGAGATGAACTTGTCAAGGAGTTCACCACTGGGATTGTCGTATCCGCTGAAGATGGCTCCAGTGAAGACATCGCCAATAGAAAGCTCTTACAGAAAGTATTTGGGAAATTAATGACGACAAATGAATCCATAATCGGACAATCCGCCGCTAGTTTAGTCTCACGTACCCATTCCAACCCTGAATTATTCATCAAGATTGATCCTCGTTTACCTAACCTCATCCAAACCTTAAACAAACAATTCCCCAATGACATTGGTTTATTCTGTGGTTGTCTCCTTCTTAATCATGTCCAACTTGATCTGGGTGAAGCCATGTTCCTTCAGGCCAAAGACCCCCACGCTTACATCTCCGGTGATATAATCGAATGCATGGCTGCTTCAGATAATGTTGTCCGGGCAGGGTTCACACCTAAATTCAAAGATGTAAAGAATTTAGTTGATATGTTGACTTATTCTTATGGAGATGTTGAAAAACAAAAGATGCCAAAACAACCATTCCCTAGATCAACCGGGGATGCCATTAGATCTGTGTTGTATGATCCTCCAATTTCGGAATTTGCCGTGTTGCAAACAGTGTTGGATAAGGGGAAACAGGTTATTGCGGGGTTGAATGGGCCTAGTATTATTATAGCTACTGGTGGTAAGGGGACTATTGGGATTAAGGGGGGTGTGGCCGAGAAGGTGGACACTGGATATGTGTTCTTTGTTGGTCCTGGTGTTGAAGTTGAGTTGGTGGCTGAATCAAAAGGGTTTACTACTTATAGAGCGTTTGTAGAAGTATAAACAACGAGCGTAGCGACGTTGTTTAGAAGATAGTAACAACTGAAGATTGTATTATAAAAATTGAGTGTAGATGAATGTAGCCAGGTTGTTATATAATTGAAATTATAATAACAACGAGCTTCGAACAACTGAGCCTCGAACAACTTCGCTATCGCTCAGTTGTTCTTATAGTAATAAGGAAAAACTGATATTTACACACATCCCCATGGGTCCAAGTTAGCCTCACTGTAATTGCGCGGAAAAAATCAACCCAATATTGATTCAAGTCGTCCACTGTTCAAATCGACATACACAATTTATAAAAATCGATCCCAAAAAGTCGATTACATTACCACATACACATCCACATTACTCTTGCACATCACATAAACATCCCCCACCCACACAATGTCAGAGGAACAACCAATTGAAACCCACCCAGAACCACAACTCTCGGAATCAGAAAAGCTCGCCAAACAAGAAGAAATAGATTCTCGATCAATCTACGTGGGCAATGTCGACTATGCATCCACTCCAGAACAACTCGAGCAGTTCTTCCATGAAGTAGGTGTGATTGATCGGGTCACGATTTTGTTTGATAGATATTCAGGATTGCCTAAGGGATATGCCTATATTGAATTCGAGAATGTTGACAGTGTGAGTAAAGCCATTGATGGGTTGAATGGGAAGGAATTTAGAGGTAGAGAGTTGAGGGTTACTTCCAAAAGAACTAATTTGCCTGGATTTAGAGGGAGGGGGAGAGGTCGAGGTCGGGGTCGTGGTAGAGGAAGGGGTAGAGGACGTGGACGAGGAGGTTTTAGAGGGAGACTGGATGATGCCGAGAATCCCGAGCAACCAGGGGAATCTGCCGATTAATTATATGCTTCTTTTTATACATTATTATTGTTAATTTAATCTTAAACTTACCTACATCAGTTCTATGCAATTCTTTCTTTGTAAGTGTGCAATAACTCTATGAAATAACCGACACTCACTCCCGCCAAGCAACTGTGATGTGATCATCGATTTGGAAGTGATTCAAACTGACTTTACCGTTGATTATTGTGTAGCTTGGGATGGTATATGGATAAGCTTTCCAAATCAGTCACGTGCTTCGAAAATCAAATCTCCTCATCGCCAAAAAAATTTACAACCAAATTATATTTAAACCTATTTGTTTTACATCAACAACAAGCAATTTATAGATAGACAATACAAAAATGGTTTCAGTTAGGAAAAGAAAGATGGCACGTTCATCCGTGCGTAAAAACACCAGAAGAGTCAAGGATAAACAACGTAACATCAACATTCATTCCAATCCGATAATTGCTGCCAATTGGGATAAATCATTAACTTTACAACAAAATTATAAACGATTAGGATTAAGGGCAAAGCTAGGTGGCATGGCTGGTGGTGTTGAGCAAAAGGTTCAGAGTTTGACGGAGATCAGAGCCAAGAGGAAGGATAAAGTCGAGGAAGAAGTTGATGAGGATACTGAAGATCCAGAAAAGATTCCTGTTGGTCAAGCCAAGATCATTAGGGATGAGAAGAATGAAGTCGTCAAGGTGATCTATGGGAAGAAAAAACAAGAGGAAGAGGAAGAAGTGGAAGAGGATTCAGAAGTGGTTAAACAGTTACAAGAGTATGGTAAATTGCATAGTCAGGTTAAGAAAACCAGACATCAATCTAGTAGAGAAGATGATTGGTTAAGAAGCTTATATGAAAAGTATGGGGATGATTATGATAAGATGAAATGGGATAAGAAATTGAATTTATATCAACAAACTGCTGGAGATCTCAAACGAAGAATCAACAAATGGAAAAAGGCAAATGGTATATAAGTTTAACTGAGCGATAGCGAAGTTAAACTAGTATATACAAGTAGAGAAGTAAACCTTCGCATATAATTTTGTACAATACACAAACAACACTGGAAAGAGTTTGACTTGGCTCAGTTTAGCGTATCACTTCCTACTGTAGAATATATATTGAATTAATTATAAGTACAAGTCTATATTTGAGCAAGGGTATACCAGGTTTATATTCTCGCAAGTAAATTCCTGTCTAAAATCTTCTGTATAATCTCCTTCATAATATCTTTCAACTTACACCCGTCATACAATTCAACAAGAGATTTCCCCAGACTCTCTTGCATTTCAATAAGTTCCACAAACAGAGGATCAATAGGAATATTTCCCAAATAAGGCAATCCCAAACTATCACTCAACAGTTCTCCACCACCTTTCAGGAAAATATTAGTACATTCAGCACAATAAGGACATATAAACCCTGACATGTTTTCTACTATTCCCAAAATCTGGAAATTGACCTTATGACAGAAATTAATCTCCTTACGTACATCTGCAGTGGATACTTGTTGAGGAGTAGTAACTATGATTGCTCCATCTGGTTGGGCGAACCGTAACTCTTCAGCTATGGCAATATGTTCATCGGATGTGCCTGGTGGAGTATCTATTAATAAGTAATCCAAGGGTTGGTCTGAACTTCCCCAGGATACGTCCTGTAAGAATTGTTTGATCATGGCAGTTTTTTTGGGTCCACGCCAAACCACAGAGTTATTCCTATTGGAAATGAGAAATCCAAGTGACATAAGGAAAAGTTTGGGGACAACTTCAACGGGGAGCCATCCTTGAGTAGATTGAGTCACTTGTTTATCTTCCACGCCAAACATTCGTGGTAACGAAGGACCGGTGAGATCAATATCAAGCACTCCAACAGAGTATCCTGCATTATGTAGCGTAAGGGCAGTTTGAGTAGTTACGGAAGACTTCCCAACTCCTCCTTTCCCAGAGAGAATCAAGATGATATGTTTAACGTGAGTTAACGATCGAGGTGGTGCTGTTGATTCCATTGCTTTCTCAATGCTTTCATTTCTTATTGAAACTAATTTCCAACCATCAAGTAAAAAAGAAGACTGTTTCTTTTCTGAATATAATTTTCTTACTAATCATTTGATTAGATCACGTGCAGTATTTTAAATGTCGACAATTCTCATCGATGCCAACTTCCTATAAGTCTGAATAACACTTGGGTTTGAACAGAAATTGCTCAACACATACTATCTCCTGTATCCTTAGTTTCACTATGAGTAACTATTCTACTCCTATAAAAGTTGGCATGCTTCTTATTCAACATTGAGTACGCCGGTTATGTTCTGTCTGCTTGATCACTGCGCTTGGGCTTACATGTTAAGAAAGAAACTGTCGAAGTTGTCCAGTAATTTTGTTATGCCATGAGATGCTGAATTAAATAATTCACAGAAGGGATAAATTTGCTGCTGTACATTCGATAGAGAACGATTTGTTTCCAGAAAATTAGTCTTACCAAAACTCAAATGTGGTTTCCAATAGTCATGGGGCTTTCCTTGATTGCTAACATTGCCCAAATGTATTTGTCTTGGACTAACACCCAGGCAGTACGAAAAATCGAAAAGGCAATTACAGCTAGTCAAGAAAATTTAACCAATGAATCTGCTAGCAATAAACTTACAATCATGTCGCTTCCCGATGATATTATTCTTGATATTTTAGATCATCTTAATCAGATCCACGTATGTAGGATTTGCACTGTTAACCGCAGATTATACACATTAGGAAAAGTCAAGTTGTACCGATCTATTTATCTCAACACTTCCTATTCCGATCGTATGCAGATTTCGGCCATAATAAACACTCCCTTTTATTCAAAGTTCACGATCGTCAATGAAAAGGAGTCTCTTTCATGGCTTCACGAAAACTGCAATATCAAACTTATCAAAACGATGGTATTTCGGTTTGTGGGTGCTCCTTTCGATACCATACGATCCCTATATCCTTGGATTGATACAACAGCAGAAGATCTAGACCAGGACTACGAGTCACTTGCTACAATACAAACCCATCAATCTACGCAACTTATATTATCACAAAGGAGTGCAATCTCGGTCTTGAATACATCTCAACATTTGCCTTGGGTCACGAAACTAGCCATTTATATTTTCCAGGCGGAAGATATAAATTTACTATCAATTGCCAGCTTGTGTGGATTGAAAGACTTGAGAGTCGAATTTTACCAGGAAAATTGGTTGGATAAACTTCTTAAGATTGGACTCAAAAGAAGCAGAAGTGATTCCCCGAGAAGAGTACAAACAAACTACTTAAAAAGTGGCTGGGAATACTTTTTAAATAGTTCGTTTCCCAGCCACTTTTTAAGTAGTTCGTTTGTACTCTTCTTGGGGAATCACTTCTGCTTCTTCTTGACCTCTGTACTGCTCTTGATGTATTTCCAACTGCGTCAGGTTCGACCTCTTAATCAGGTTGGTCCTCTTGATCTGGTTGGTCCTCTTGATCTGGAAATATTCTTTTTACAGATGAATATAAGCTTGAACTTCAAAATATACATACACACCCGGAACATGGTCAAGAGCACACCGGTCAACCTGATGCCGTTAGAAATCCAGATAAAGAGGACCAACCTGATGAAGAAGACCAACCTGATCAAGAAGACCAACCTTATGCAGTTGGAAATCCAGATGAAGCACACATTGTTCAACATGATGAATTTGGAAATCTGGATGAAGAGGACCAACAAGATGCAGTTAGAATTCCAAAAAGAAGACCACAAAGGTCAATAAGAAGGAGAAGTAACCCCCTAAAGGCTTACAGGTTTAGCACACAGCCACCCCAATCCCCATTTACCCTTATTTTTGCGTCACTACTCAAATAGGTGGTATTTATGCAATATCCTCAATCGTAATCTCATAACACTTTCTGTAAGGCAATTTCTCATTTTTATAAAAAGTAATATCGCCTTCTCCTAACGCATCATTATATCCCTCTTCACATATTTCTTCTTGGGGGGTTTCTCCTTCTTCTTGCTGACATTTGTGCTCTTCTTGATGGATTTCCAACTGTACCAGGTTCGTCCTCTTCATCAGGTTGGTCCCCTTGATCTGGTTAGTCCTCTTGATCTGGAAATATTCCTTTACAGATGAATATCACCTTGAACTTCAAAATATACATACACACCCGGAACATGGTCACGAACACATTGGTCAACCTGATGCCGTTAGAAATCCAGATGAAGAGGACCAACCTGAAGAAGAAGACCAACCTGAAGAAGAAGACCAACCTGATCAAGAAGACCAACCTGATGAAGAGGACCAACCTAATGAAGAGGACCAACCTGATGAAGAGGACCAACCTGATGAAGAAGACCAACCTGATGCAGTTGGAAATCAAGATGAAACACACATTGGTCGACCATGTCAAGAGGACCAAGAACCAACCCAACCAAGAGACCTTTTGGCTTGATTGAACAGCAGATTCTTCAATAATCTCTTTTGAGAATCATTGGGCCATTAAAAGATTATTTATGAACATGAGGAAGGTATTCAACAAAATGCAGTTGGAAATTCTGAAGAAGATGAAGCTAAACATAATCAGCATCTTCATCTTCTTCATTCCTCCTGCTTCTTGGTGACTACCTTTCTCCTTCAGCATTTCAAGATAATTCATGTCTTGAATCATACTTCATAAAATCCTGCATTCTCTGAATTAGTCAAGCAAGATTATTGAATAAGGTGTTTCTTGTAGAATGAGAAGCCAAAGAGTCGTTAATACTCCAAACAGTTCATCGTAACAATATCAATTGCAAATATCCACCACTCTGATCAGACATATCCTATTTATCACGACCTGTAACTCCGGGTCCAAATTGCTATATTCACCCAATGACATGGTTCATCCTCAACTGTGTCTTAATTAAACCACATTTAATAGTTTGAATCGATACATCAACCCCTGAATCTTCTGAACCTGTGAAGCAAAATAGCGAAACAAACTGTTTCATGTTGAACGAGAAGTCACACATGAGCTGATTGGCATTCATGCATGCCAAACACTTGTGAGGATGAACCAAATATTATTTCATTGATTGAATATCACAATCTGAACCCGGGTTCCGGGATTTCAAATAGAGAGTGTAACAATCAAGCCAGCCTTGGAACTGAAGGAAAACAGTGACTTAGTGTGTGATATTGAGTTCATTATTTCCTGATTTGTTGATTTTTAGATTGAATTCACCTCTGGATTGGTTTGGTTCAAGTTGATAATTTTCTTGAAATTTTATTTCTGGCACTTGGTGGGTCTTCAGTATCATTTACTTAGGTGATTCAGTTTAAGGTAGATGGTGGGAGTTCATGGTTACTGAACTGGTGGTATAATCATGGTTTTATGAATAGTGGAATGATAAGAATAATAATTCTAAAAGAACAGGGAGGAATCTACCTTGATTTTATATTCCATGTGGGTCCCTTTCGTTTATTGTTTTTGCCACTTTGTGAATTTGTAGTCAGTAAGTGTAGCTGGAACAAGGGGTTATTGATACCCCTCTCTTATTTTTAACCCTTGAATTAGATTCTGTTTAATTTTTTAACCCTTGAATTAGATTCTGTTTAATTGACTTAAATAATAATATTATCCGTTGCTATGTTATCAATTGAGATATTATTAATTCAAATAACTTCGAATCTACACATTAGGACAAACATAGTCAGGGTGAACGGAAACTGGGCTTTGTACCTTGTTGTTAGATATTAGAACAATACTATGATGAGCTTTCCTAAAGTGCCATATGTTTATATGATTTGCGCGTTATTTCAGATGTGGTACTTTTTGTTTTGCAACCAAAAACTCTCGCCTTTTTGTTTACATTTAAAGCGCAGGAATTGAAATCTGGAAGTGGACTTTTTCAGCTATACACAACCCCTGAAACAATTTTATTTTCTTACATTAGGAGTTAGAAACAATCACAGATTGTAAACATATAAAATAAGATAGATTGAAATAATATAAATGAAATTAGAATTAATCACACAACCCGAATAAATAAGGATTATTCAGACAGTTATTATTTCATATTTTTTGCTCAATTGTAGGTACACCAGTAATACCAAAAGACACATGTAGTTTATTTCTGGAAATAAATAGGATATAAATATCATAGTAAATTGCTATACTCACTCAACTCTCCAGCATATAGATTGTCTTCATAGTAGTAATGTTGACAGTGACAGGATTATTTGTGAAGAAGAAAAGTGGGGATTGAAATTTTGGCTGCCAAATTTATTTTTCACAATATTATCAAAATCTGGTGCTCTCATATAATAACAAGTCGAAAGTTATTTTCAAGCAAAAATTCTACTTGCATGACAATGCTAACCAATTCCGATTGTTTCACTCTCCTCAATAGTTCTGAACAACCTAGATTTTATGGAAAATAGACTATTAGATGCCTAATTAGTCTAATGACTCTCATTGATTGACCTTCCAAGTATCTTGTTACATTTACACCTATAAAATTTTTCTAAATAAGGAATTCAAAGAAATAACTACATACAAACAGAAATGATGTTACAAATTTTGAACTTATCCTAGAAACATTAATGTTAATATAGTGTTGAGTTGAATAAGCACAGCCTACTTTAAATCTATTTTATTTACATAGTTGTTATATACAGTTCCATCAAAAAAATCCCCATTCCAATCACTTATATCATCATCTAAAATGTATCCTGCCACATTCCTCCTAGTATATTCCGACTAATATGTTATTCAAGATATTTAAACTTGTCCTTGTTATCACTTGTTAATTCGAATTTTTCTTTAATCTCCATTTTATCTATATAAAACTATCAAGTTAAATTGGTTATGTGTCCCACATAAATTGTGGAGTCTTGCCAAATTAAGTTCTTAATTCATCTTTGATTTCTTGAGTACGAATCAATTCCGGCGGTACATAGTAATATTTACTGAATGGTTTGAAACAATTCCAGTCATTTGAATAAAACTTGAAACCACTGTACGCGATTTGTGGAAAAATGTCTTGTACTTAAACGACCACAATACCTGTATATAAATCCTACAAAATCTCAACCGTTTAGAAAATTCAATTTGATAGTATATACACACATATAACACCACACACCATGTCACGATACTCGGCAGATCAACAAGACCTTCGAACTCAACTCTTCACCACCAGCACAACCCGACGCATCCCCAACCGTACGGTGTCTCCCTATGACCCTACCCCTTTACCCCAGGCCAAACATTCGGAATCAATGTTGCTGTCATTAGAATCTCAGAATAATGATGATGTAGATAATATAGGAGATAAGGTGGCCATGCTTAAAACCCTTGGGGTGAAAATCGGGGTGGAGATAAATAAAGGAATGAAAATAAACGATGAAATTACTAATCTGTTTGAACGAGGTGGTGTTAGTTTGAAAAATACATTTAATCATATGGTTACAATGAGTCAAAGAGCAGGGATAAGTTGGAAAATGTGGTTACTTGTGTTTGGGATTGTTGGAGTTTGGTTTTTTTGGATATGGTTGTTCTAATATATATTTACATAATTTAATATAATGGTGAAGAGCAAGCTCTGAGCGAACAAATTGAGTTGAATAATATGTGCAGCAAAGAGTTAAGCTCTTAACAAACAAAGTTCGCGAGCGAGTGAGCTGTACAATATATGTAGCTAACAAGCGCGTACAAAGTGAGCAAACGAGCGAAATCAATATACGAAGAAAACAAAGCTGTGAGCTAGTCTTGGCTAAGTTTGCTCGACTCATTTCATTCACAGCTCTTGTCACACTAGTGGGCAAAAACAAGTTAAAGACATATACACCAGTTTAATAGTACAATTAAATATACAATCTATGCATCTAATATTAATAGCCATGGATCATTCTCATCACGCTCTCGCTGAAGTCTTCAGCTTAATAGTTAACTCAGTTAACTATGTAATTTCTAAGAACCAGAATAGACTTTTCAGGTGAATGCTCCTTCTGTCCAATAACCCCACTGGCAGTAACATCACTTACATGATACTCTATCTTACTGGCATACTTGTTATTCACAATAG
>JAKTZF010000712.1:0-24677 GCA_030705235.1 Spathaspora jeffriesii
AGTCGTAAAATGTATGCATGAAGGATTCGTTGTTCACGGTTGAGAACCGGGTAATCATTTTGGAAATTGATTCTTCAACATATGATTTAGAAAGTTTTGGAACCAATTGGAATGTGTCTTGTAAGTAATCAAGGGCCTGGTCAAGATTATGTTTTTTGAAATTTAATTTAATCAATTGTTTGTAGGATTTGAAAATCCATTCAATATTATCAGCAACATTTCTATCAGAGTCTTCAACAATCTTCTTCAATTCTTTAATTGCAGTTTCTGGCTCATCATCCTTAAACCCTTTTGCAGAATAATACTTGCTTTCCTATCAATTTATGTTAGTAAAATTTACATAAGAACTCCACAAAATCACATACAATATCGAATTCATCCTCAGCATCAATTTCAGCTTCATCGCCATGTTGGTCATTATTCACCTCTTCTTCATCATCTTCCTCAAATTCAAACTCATATGATTCTTCAGAAAAGAATTCCTCTTCGTCAGACATATTGGAAGGAATAATGTATGTTTGAGAAGAAGGAGTAACTAACGAAAATGCTAGGAAAAATGATAACGAAATTTTAAGAATAAATTCGCCTGTGCTATATGCAGGATGGTATTTTTGTCAAATTAATTGCTGCAAATATTTGATCTGATATTGACCCTGTTTCTGGAAGAAATTTTTAGGTAATTGACATTAAAAGCTTATTCGGTATTTCATGGAGTATAAATAAGTAGATATAGATACATTTTCATAAATTGCAGATTGCTGGATAATATTTAGAGTAATTTTGCATAAAAATGATTGAAAAAGTATGTTTCATTTTCAGCACTCAGAAGAACGAACAAATTAATCTCTTTACTTTCAGAGTTAGATGGAGTATATTGCAATGAAGTGATATGTACTTTCCAAAGGCAGGAGTAATCGATTCGAACGTCCAAGGATGATATCCAGAATTTCCCAAGTCATATCATAAGAATCTTCTGCCCTTATATAGGTGCTAATGTCTACTATGTTGATTCTTAATCAGAAGAATAGTGTCGAAAAACTGGGAAGCAATTTTCCTAGTATAATTTCAGCTTGCAAGTCGGAACAACTAGCGACCTTAGCTGTACGCTTTTGAAAAGTTCAGCAACCATACATCAAAAATTATCAGTCATTCATGTCAAGAAGTTGGGTGCTTAGATGCGAAGACCACAATTAAGAATTTGAAAGCTAGTAAGAGGATAAAATCAAAAAAAATTAAAATTTCCGATACCGGGAGTCGAACCCGGGTCTGCTCGGTGAAAGCGAACCGTGCTAGCCGTTACACTATATCGGATGATTTTTTTCAAAATTTTTCAGAATAGCCCTCGAGTGTATCCAGATGCACGTGATTTTCTTAGATTCGAGCCTACGATGGTATTATCCATTCTGTTGTAAGACTATAAAGAGAATTAGAGGAAATGAGAAATTAAGTAATTTGAAAAAGTTAGGAAAGAGTCAAAGGCTAAAAGAACCCAGAACTATATGGAGTCAGGTGGTACAAAATGTTCTTAGGAAGTTGTACTTATTACAGAAGTTGGAAGTCTAGTTTTAAATAACAAGTTAAGCAATTTTTAAGTTTAGGAAAGTTCAACATAACAAATTAGAGAAAGAATAGTTGATATACTTTTATAGTTTACACAGATTTACATAGACCTAGTTTTAGCTATACTCAAGTTTACTCAAACCACGCGCACAGTCAAAGATACCCAAAGCCAGCTATAAACTATCAGGTAGTGCAGTTTTAAACCTTGAGTGATCCAAAGCTTTTGTTCAGGTGGAATTGAAAGGGATTTTCAACCAGACGAGTATTCAACACCTCATTAAATTTTAATTAAACACACATTCAAGGCCGTGTGTTGAACGTGCTGGTCTCTGATCAGTCATAGTTTAATGAGGGACTTCCAGATTTATAACCGGCAGCTGGGATCTTGGACAATGATAGTGATACAAGTAAGCAATTGACTTGGTTATACTAAAATTGGGTCTATGTGTAAACTATGTTTCGAAGGAAAATTATATAAAAAAAATTGTGGGAATTCCTTTTCTATTAATCCAGAAGATCGAGAAACAAGGATTCGGGACAACGAAACCATAACAAATGGTAACCCTAATAAACAATTGAACAATGATTGTTTTCAAGACAGCCAATGATATATATAGATATCTGCACACATGGTATGTACCACAATGTAACGGGAATAGCATCCTCTGCATAATCCCGTGCTGAAACATGCCTGCGCGCCCTCTGATTCGCTCAGTCATATAAATATCGTACAATCCATTATAGTTTTTAGCCTTTAAGTTTACATACCATTGAATATACGTGCTTTTCTATAACACTATTAGCTTAGTAGCGGAACACACAATGCATGCAAACAATGTCAAAGAAAATTAAAACTAAACAGCCGTACTACACATCATCAATTTGTTTTTGATTCGCCTTTGAGAATATCAACGTGAAGTGAATCTCAACCATTAAGATGAAATAATAGATAGTTTGGTTCGTAGTAGTAGTACTTGAGTCTGGGAATAGAAGGCATATCCACGTCTTCTTCGCTTGTAAATTCAAAAGTGATCGAGTGATATTATCAGATTGCTTGATGAAATCATGCAAGAATTCAAGATTAGCAAGCATTGAAATAAGTAAATGATAATTGGGCATGAATAACACATTGACGAAGTAAATATTTATTAGCATACCTGAAATAATTTGAATTGGTTGGAACCAGGATAATTGAATCTACCAGATTGATCCTCACAAAATAATGGTTAATCAAGGTCAATTTTATCACTTTAGCTTTAGTCACAGTTATTAGCTTGCATGATTTCTACTAGATCACTTCTTCTTTAGTAATATCTAATCAAAAGAATTCTTACTGCAAATACTCGCCCGGAATTATAAGGTCACGTGAATATCACAAATTTTGCAACCATTCTTATCATAGCATATATTCTTGTACAACTTCAACTAAATCTTAAGGAATCTCAGAAACTCATTGAGGATATACTTTGTAGTGTAGAAGTTGATGAGATACTTGTGTATTCGTTCGGAGAATTGGCACAAAGTTGGTAAACGTATTGACTTAAGCATATTCATTTTGATCCAAGTAAATGTTAGGAAAATATAAAGTTAAATTACCCAGACGTCAAACAGTTGCCCTGGTTGATTTGGAATAGTTACTTTAATATTCCTCCTTCTGTTCTTAGTTCGATTGTTTCTGGTAATTTTCTACACTGTTAATCATAAATCAGTGGTTGTTTTGTTTGATGATCGTCCAGTTCCCACCAATGTGTTTACATCCATGCACACAATAGCTATTCCCAAGAAAACACTACCTGTTTGTATATGACTAACACACAGAGGTCTCCACAATCATTTGGGATTCTTCCAAATATTCAAAACCAATCCAAATACAAAATTATCCCATTGAAATGCCAAGTCGGAATTGAATGGCCATCACGTGAAATCCACGTGCTATCTCATAGGGTCCCCACAAAATTCGAAATTTTTGAAAAAAAATCGCCTGGTTAGCTCAATCGGTAGAGCGTTTGACTCTTATAACATTAATAGTTAGATATCAAAAGGTTGCGGGTTCGACCCCCGCATCGGGCTTCCTTTTTGGTTATTTTTACTCTTCAAGTAGTTGGCCAGATACGAAACTATATCTAGAGTGAAGTATAGATCATATGAAGCATTTTCAATAGATTTGTTGTCGGCGATCATAATGTTTATTCATTTTTGTAGTGTAAAAAGTTGCGAAAGGTAATTTCCTAATAAACTTGGTGATTGTCCAAGAAATTTAGAGAATGTAACATCCTTGATTGTTTTTCTTTGGGATTTTTACATTGATAAATATTTACCTGATTATGTTGTGCATCAGGTTATGTGTCTAAAGCTTAACATCTAATACTCGCTAAACCCTACTTGAAAGAAAAGTGAACCCTGGAATATACTACAGGAGATATCCAAATGCAGATTGTTTATTGTAGAAATAATTGAAACTAACTAAAGTAACAAAGTATCATATTTCCCCCCATTTCTGTCTTTGTAAATAAATATACAGTAATAATGAAAATAATGCAAGTAATGAAAGCACACCAAACCTAACCCACTCTCGATGATTTTTCCCCGCTGGTGTCACATTATAAATATCATTGGTCTTGACTTCAGATCCAATTATAGGCGGGGGTGATTGTGATTGTGCCCTATATTGAGTTTGTTGCGTCGGGATAATTTCCCCTAAATATCCTGATTCTAATAGTGAGATGGCATAATCGGAATGTCCCACATCTTCAAATGCTTCCGTGGCATCAACTCCTCCGCAATCATACAACACTTCAACACCACCTGGGTGATCCTTGGTTATTGCGGTTATGTCGTAGACTTTATTATAGATGATCATCCATAAATCGTCAGGTGTATCATGTTTTCGTACTTGTTCAGGCGTGAAGTATCGCAATGATCGATGTTTGCTGTGTTTCTTGGTGGTTATTCTGTCTGTGTTTGTTTGGGACGGGCTCATGTGTATTGTTCTATAACTATATCAAGATGGGCAATATCGAAAGTGTGTATAAATAAAATGCAGAATGGAAATGAAAAAATGCAGATGGTGGTAGACTTATGACTTGTTGTTGTTTCTAAACCTTAAATTTCAAATAGGGCCCAATTTTAAATGCAATGGTTATGAGTCGAGTTGAAACTTATCTTTTAGGGATTTGAAAGAAATTAACGGATTTCTTTTTATTTATTCTTTTTTTTCTTTGCTCTTTCTAAGGCGGATTTTGATTCCGGAAAATGCAACCTTAAAGTTTTTGTAACTGGTAGTTTCAAATAGTCGTGTACTTTGGCGGAAAACCGAAACTGACACAGCACATGACATAGTTCACGTGACTGGGTGGAATTTTTGTATTGATTGTTGAGTGTGGAAAAAAAAGAAATAACAGAGTTTGAACTATAGATCTTTTCCACATACAGTTTGGAGGACAAGGATTTAGTTTGTTATTATCTTTAATTCAAAGAAAAGTAGTTGTTTCAGTTACTTCAGTTACTTTAGGGTTCACTTTTTTGCATTCATTCATTCTTTATTTTAGCATTGGCATGAGTTATCGTTCTTCTTCATCTGCTTTACCGTCGTCGAAAAAGACTCATCTGGAAAGACATAAACAAATATTGAAACAACTTCTTAGAGAAGATGCTAATAAGACATGTTCAGATTGTAAGGTTTCCAAGAATCCAAGATGGGCATCATGGAGTTTAGGTTGTTTTGTTTGTATTAGATGTTCTGGTATTCATAGAAGTATGGGGACTCATATATCCAAAGTTAAATCAGTAGATTTAGATGCTTGGACTGATGATCAAATTGAAAATATGATTAAATGGGGGAATGAAAAATGTAATTCATATTGGGAAGCTAAATTACCTGATGGTTATATTCCTGATTCTCTGAAAATTGAGAATTTCATTCGAACTAAATATGAATTAAAGAAATGGACATCTTCTACAAATATACCTGATCCATTAACTATAAAATCAACTACCAAGACTCCACATGCTACTCCTGTTTCTACTTCAACTTTGATTTCCCCATCACCTCAGAAAAACCCACCTAAATCAAATTCAGTTAATCTTTTAGATGAAGAATTTGGAGAATTTTCAACAAGCCCATCTCCTAAACCACAATCACAGCCTAATCTTCCCTTGAAATCAACTTTATCTCCAGTTCCACCTCCAATAATCCAATCTGCCCAATCTACAGGTGGTAGTCTTGGTAGTAATGGAAGTAGACCTGATCTTAAGAAATCAATTTTATCATTATATGCATCACCTTCATCTTCAACCAGTTTTGTCGGTCAATTCCAACAACCTCCACCTCAACCTTCACCTAATTTGAGAGCACAATCTTATCCAGCATCTGTTAACTCAGTAAGTAATTCATTATCTGGTTTAACGTTTAATTCAACAGTTAAACCTAGCAATCAGCAACCTTCTGTTAAACCAACAGTTACTAAACCAACTGCCAGTCCAAGTTGGAATAATGAATGGTCAGATTCTTCTGCTGGATCATATAACAACCAATGGAAAACTACAACTACAAGTTCACTTAATGGATTAGATGACGATTTATTCAAGAATGTTTGGAATTGAAGCATATATTGTATATATATATAAATAAACAACTAATGACCACCAGTGGTTGGTAATCCAACATACACTTTGAAAGAATCGTAGATTAACCATTGGAATCCAGTCAAGGTACCAATCATAACAATTCTCACTGGTAATCCATTCCATAACCCAGCAAATCCAATCCTACTATAAATTCTTCCAAGAGCTTCACCAATTGCTTCACCTGCCTTTCTCTCCGATGTAACTTTAGAAACCATGACATCAGCAGGATGTGATACTACAGCACAGAAAACCCCTGCGATATAACCTGCAAGAAATGATACTCCTGTTTTTTCAATTGCCGTATATTCCGATTTCCCCCAATAATTATAAATTGCCGCCACGACATTTTCAAACGAAGCAAATTTAACCATAGTATATGGGATTTGTCGGCCCCATAATGGAACCAACCCCTTATATAACCCGCCATATCCCTCAGAAGTGACAATTTTCAGCCATCCATCAGTAAGGGACTTGGCATAGGGTGGGATTGTAGTTTGGGTTCTAACCTTGATTGTTTCCCAGGGACACAATGCGATATCAGCAAGGAATTCCGCTGATGCCGAAGCAGCTAAAAACACACCCGTCTTGTATTCTTGCGCATATTGTGGTCCTACTAAATCACTATATGTCTTTTTGAAAAATTCATAAAATCCATACTTTCCAGCACCTTGGAATGAATATCCCACAAATGTAGCTCCGAATCCAGTCAAGATTGAATCTCCCTTTGTTTTCAAAATTGTGCTCCATCCTTGCATGTTGGATTTATATAAATGTGGGTCGACTTGTCTACGACATTTAACTAAATCCAAGGGAGTCACGGCGGCATGGGTTGGTCCACAGGCAGTAATTCCTCCAATAATACATGTCGCGTAGTATTCAGGGGTGTACAATTGAATCTTATGAGGTGGGGGAGTTCCACCGCTTCCACCACCGCCAGTTCTCTTCTCGGCTATCTTCTTGAGTTGATCATTGAGGGGTTGAGTAATTGCATCTGCTAAATTCCCTGCCATTTTGATTATATGAATAATTGAAAGTAATAAACCAAATATTAGGTGTATAACAATTGAACTTGAAAATTCGGCCAATTCAGGGAGGCTTCCGGATAGAATGGCATTTATTTATAGTTTGTCAAATTCCCCCTTGGAGATGTTGCGAATGACTTGAAATTGAGACATTTTTTTTATTGTTATCACCGATGTGGACAGTCATATTTTTTATGCCGAGACCCCTGGAGGTCTCGGGAGTGACATCATCGGCATGTAATTGACAATGTAATTCATAAGTAAAACTTTTCTCGGCACATTCATATGTTTCGAGGTGGGTTAATCACATATACTAGTCAATTGCAGTTTTGGAACTAAACGACAACATATATCCGTTGGACCTCTTGGATTAGTAGAAACAATTCATCCACAGCTTAATATAAAAACGGTATAGCGAAGTATATGACTCTGCCAATTAATTGATGTAAATAAAAGTAAACAGTGCTAAGCAACTCCAAATCTATAGTAATTGAGCAACCAACTAGCATTTGAGTGTTTCTTGACCCCGGCAAAGTGTGGTTTGTGAAGTTCACCCTTGTATTACCAATTAATCTTAAATGTTCATAATGGGCCCAATTCTAGCGAAAACAAATTTCTTTGAATTCTATTTGACCAAATTGTAGATATATGTCAAATTGAGAAAGTATTCTATAAATTAAATTCAAAAATATAGGTAAATTATTTAGAAATACTTTTCAATTTTCCAGCACTATCAACTTATAAATAGGATATCCCGGAGTCTAACATAGATTCCCATTCTTATTATCACGAGAAATACTGAAAATGAACCATATAAGTAAATTCTAATCAACAGGTTTAGATTCAATTTGCAACCATCATGCGCAAATCACGCGCAAATCACACTTAATGCACGTGACTATATCATGCAGCATGTTGGATATTCATTCAAGAAAGGTTGAAGATTTCGGTTTTGGAATTCCGATTATATTCCAAAAGACTTATTAAAACCCATGGGAGTCAAATTTACTAGTTTGATATGATCAACTTATCATATAAAAATCAAAAACTTAATGAAATTTAACTATATTAACATACGCTTTAGTTTTCCGTTTGGGATATGTATCACAGTTGAATCAGTTGTGGTTAAGTGGAAGTTGTCATACAGTTCACTAATGTTTGAAAATTATTTATGAACCAGACCTAGAGAAATTTGTTTGCATTGAATAGCAAGTTTAGTAGTAGAATGCATAGAATGAGGAGAAGAATATAGAATAAGTAAAGAGCACCAGTGGGTAATCACCTGTCAAATGCTTCCTCATATTGTTATGAGACAGGGCAAATGTAATGTCAAATTTGCAGGATATAATTTATTAACTAATATTCAATATGACTCTTGATTTATTTACTCAATTGACTATTAATACTATGTACTAACTTCTTGAAATATCCCAAGTTAAATCAACAATAGAAACCTGTTCATTAGTTTTCTCATCAACATCATACCATTCTCCCTCATCAAACTCAATTTCATTAAACTTTGTCCCTGTGTCTGTTCCAACAGCTTGAAAATAACCATATGTGAAAAATTCAAGAAAATCAATCCCTCGAGCATCAATTTCCAAAATCGCCACCGATTTATTATCTTCATTAATCAGGTTCCCCGTCCTGACAATACTTGCCGAATGCTCAGCTTTACATTCTTTACATCGGAACACAAAACTTGCCTCACCTCTAGATCCCGACATGTCATGTTTTTCAAATCGATTAATTGAAATTTGTTTATCATGAGTGGTACGACATTTCGTACATTGAATCAGAAATGTATATTCAAATGGATGTTCCGCTGTGTCTAATGGTTGGAAATCACTGACATTTTCCAAAGTTGCTGAACCTTTCAAGAGAAATTTAACCATGTTGTTGAATTGTGTCAATTACATGACGTAATTTTATGGTGGAATTTTTTTCTGTCGTGAATGTGCCACCGCGAGGCGATGGATCAGGGTGTTGGACCGAAAAAACAATTAGTGGGGCATGAAAATTTGAAAGTAAATGATAGCGATGAATGTCGGGAAACGATTAGCGAAAAATAACCTGGGAAGAATATGTCATAGAAATGTGATACACAGTACCTTAATTGATAGCACCGTACTTATACTATGTACTAGCATCATACACTAACCTACAGAGTGTAAGTTGGATCCTCTAATCCCACCCACTGATCCGTAATCTCCCGCTAACTCCCCTCAATCTCGACCCCCTGATTTTTTCCCTCTATAGTTCCAACCACAGACTAATTTTCTTTTTCTGTCTGGCATTTCTTTTTTCAGAAGCCGATCGCATTACCAACTTGTTAAACCCCCATTCTTTACCCAATGACTAACAACCCTATACTCAACGAAGGAATAGCGCCCACCCCAGTGACAGTACCGGTAATACGAGACCTCGAACCAAGCGCAGTCACACCCGCACCAAACTTCACCACTCCAGTATTACCCACTCCATCACCTTTACTCTCGCATCTATCTCCGAATCAATTAATCACTATTGCAGGTGCATCATCGGGGTTCCTTGCCGGAGTCGCCGTGTGTCCCCTCGATGTGGTGAAAACAAGATTACAAGCTCAGGGAGATGCCATTGCTTACATGCCGTCGAAATATAATGGATTCAGTCATACTTTCAAAACCATCCTTGTTGAAGAAGGTATACGAGGATTATATCGTGGATTGGTTCCGATAACAATTGGATATTTACCAACATGGACGATTTATTTCACAATGTATGAAAAGGGCAAGAAAGTGTTTCCTGGGATCTTACATCGGGTTTTAAATGTTCATAATGATGACGCGACCCATTTCTTCGCGGCATTGACGGCAGGGTTAACCAGTTCGATAATAGTGAATCCTATATGGGTGGTCAAGACACGATTAATGATTCAGACTGGGGAAAAGTCGACAATCTATGGTCTGCTGAAAACAGTAGGTCGGACATATTATAAAGGAACAATAGATGCATTTAGAAAAATGTATCGAGAAGAAGGGATTCGAGTATTTTATAGTGGATTAGTTCCTTCAATATTTGGATTATTACATGTGGGAATTCATTTCCCCATGTATGAGAAATTTAAAACTTTACTTGATTGTAATATGGAGGGCAAGGATAAAAAGGGAATATTGGCCCGATTGATTATTGCATCTTCAGGATCAAAAATGATTGCTAGTACTATCACATATCCTCATGAGATATTACGTACTAGAATGCAAATTAAAAATCATGGTGTTGCCGCAGGGAAACATTTATTGGTGAGATCAATGATTTATATTTGGCAGAAAGAAGGTTGGAGGGGGTTTTATGCTGGATATGGGACTAATTTAGCCAGGACGGTGCCTTCAAGTGCGGTTACTTTGGTTAGTTTTGAATATTTCAAGAGTTATTTATTAAGAGTTAGTGGACATAATGTGAGGTTGATTAATTGAACTATCAACTGAGCGACATAATCAACTGAGCGACAGCGAAGTTGATTGTGGAGCGAAGTTGATACGTAAAGTTGATAAGTAGAGTTGATAATGAAGAGTTTATAAGTAAAGTTGATAGTAAAGAGTTGATAAGTAAAGTTGATAATGAATAGTCGATAAGTATAGTTGATAAAGAATAGTGGAGTATAGTTGATAGCGGAGTATAATGTATTTATTTATAGAACTATCACTGAGCCATAGTTAAGTGATAGTATATAGTTTTTACTATCAACTAAGCCAAAGCGAAGTGATAGTATCTTTTAGTATTTATTTTGCATTTGTGAAATGATAGTATTTAGTTGAATTAGAGCATAGTTCTATGATACAATATAATTATATTAGGAAAGTAGTCAATAGTAGAGTATAGTTGTATTAGAGTATATAACATCTCTTGATAGAGTAAACAGACATATATCTTGTAGAAGACAATCCGATCGGAGTTGCTATGTAGGGAAGCTAAATTTACGACAAATAATATTTTCTCCGATCTTGAAAAGAAAATCAGGGGATTGCTGACAACAGACATCGCCGACACAGTCACACAGTCACACCGACACAGTCAGACAGACACCCACCATGTCGTTTCTATTTTTGATACCTTCCATAAAGGCCAATCCTATCCCCAATGAATCCCCACTACCTCCGTTATTAACCATCGATACGTTTGACACCATCACCAATAAACAACTTTCCCTTGTTGAATTCTATTCCCCTTATTGTGGACATTGTAAAACTTTTGCACCGATTTGGGAGGCCACCTATATTCAATTCAATAAAGAATATCCCGATTTAGATATCGGAATGCATCAAGTAAATTGTGTCGAGCTGGGAGATCTATGCGATCGAGAACAAATAATGGCATACCCCAACATAAGACTCTATTCCCCCGGTGAAACCCAACTGAGATTAATAGGTCCATTTCCGAAAGTTGCGCGGACCCAGGAGAATCTAATCAAGTTCTTAAAGGAATCGGTTTCAGAATATGGTGATGATAGTTTGATTGCTAGTAGTTCAAAGTTATTGAATGTCGATACTGTTTTGAATCTTGTTGATGGTGGTAGTGAGACTCCATATTTCGTGGCATTCTTTCCTGCAAGTGAATCAGGGTTTACTAATAATTGTGTTGGTTGTGTTGATGCAAAACTGATTTGGGATAGATTATCTACAAGAATCGCAAGTACGATTGACACGGGACATTTCAATTGTTTAGATAACCCAAAAGTATGTTCCCTGTTGGGATTGGATGAATTAACTCATAATAAACCAGCAACTGCTCAATTCATAATGTTTCTCCCTAAAACTGCAGGGATAACTCAAGTTCAATATGATGGAGATGTTGACATTAATCTTATGAAATCATGGGCAGTAAAACTTGCAGCTAATAGTAAATATGAAACTGTATCAATGCGAACACTTTCCAGTTCAATGAAACTTGTGGATAAATTAACACCAGGGAAGATTGACCATTCATCCGAGAATGCCATAAGTGTAGTGTTTTACTACGATCAAAGTACAATTCAACCTGAAGATAAACTGATACTTACACATCTCCTCGTCGCACTTCAAAAATCACCGTTCAATATAAGATTATACATGTCGAAACATCGACAACTTGAAGAAAAAGTCCATGATATGAATCAAGCCTTGATTAAATATATAAACTATGATGCAAAATCCGCACCTTATAAATTCGACAAGAGTTTGGAAATAGCAACCACGCTCACGGCCAAACCTACAATTCTTGTATTCAAGGATAATTCATTACTCGTGGATGTCTATCAAACATATGCGCCTGAAGACATTAGGATTTTCAATAGAGTAGATGAATTTATACAAAGAGTTCAATATCCATTAGTTCAAGAATTAACCATCGACTTACTCTCGACATATTTCACAAAATTATCGAAACAAGATCATAAAGTTGTGGTTGTGTTTGTTGATCCCACCGATCTCACTTTGCAATTAAATAATCTCAATCTTGCCGCTCATGAATATTATTACGCCAAGAAGAAACATTATTTCAATCAATTGGAATCAGATCGACACAAGAAACAAACCAGGATCGACAAATTAAAGAAACTGAATATGGAAAGCATGAAGATAATCGAAGCCATGCGGGAGGAAGTACCTCATTTATGGAATACCGATGATGTATTATTCACATATATCGATAAATCAAAACTGGACAACTTCAAATATGTGTCACAGTGGAAATTAAATAATGACAAGTATGATGTTGGAGATGCAGTTATATTAAGTAAGGATTCAAGATATTGTTGGGAGAGTGTAGATCAATTAAAGAATAATCCAACAAGTATGAAAAATGCATTGATGAATTTATTAGATCTGAAATATAATACTAATGTCATGACAAAAAGACTTACTGGGAGTCCATATAGTAAACAATTTCAATTCATGGATCATGTTCATGAATATGGAATATTTGGATATATTGGGTTGTTTGTTGTTGGATATTTGATAATTTGGATGGTGAGGGGGTTAAAGAGGAGAAGAAGAGGGAGGACCAATGGGAATGGATTAATTGGTGTTCCCAAGAAGGATTAGCTATTACTGAGCGTTAGCGAAGTAATAGCTTGAATTAGACTATTACTACAGAGCGAAGTGACATCTTCTTCCCAAAAAGGACTAGCTTCAATTAGTCTATTAACAAATGTAATATATGCCAGTCAATCTGTACACTAATCTAACAAGTACTCAATCCTTAATAACCCTGTTTGACCTTGGATTAAGTATATATAACAATTTAATATATGGATATTACCACTACTTATTCTTTACACGTTTCAGTTAATCGATAACTTAAGCTTGCTCCTATTGTTATACACTGTGTTACAGTTATCACTTAGTCAATCCTATGCAAAAATTACTACTGCTCAACAATAGCTTAAGTCTCAAACTAGCCTGTATTATAGCTTAGCTAGCAACTGGAAGCGAAATTGTTCTTATTTGGCTTTTGTAGATGATCTAGCTTATCTTTCTCTAACTATTCCTGCGCGTTGGCGTAATAGCTTAGGTTACTTTCCTACTTCGCTATCACTCAGCAATAGATACATCTGTTTCGCTTCAACTTCAATCAACTTCTTAAAACTTGGATGCAACTTTTCAATCTTAAACCCCTGCCCTACCTTCATAACTTCACTATATGGAGGAACCACCAATTTATCTGGCAAATCCACACCTTGTCTAATGATACAACAATCATAAATCACACATCCTGTTCCTATTTTACACTCTCCCTCAATAATCACCCGATTCAGAATACTACATGGGTCAACAGTTGTGTTCTTCCCGATTATCACATATGATCCAATAATAACTGGAGAAGTAGCCAGAATGTGACAATTCAGGAGATAACAATATTTACCTAGTTGAATAGTAGTGGGCGCATCGAGGTTGGATTGGTTTATGGTGCAGTTTGATTCAAGCGAGATGTGTTCCGGGTGAGATATTTGTGCGGTTGAACTAATTCTATTACCCGAAGTTGTTTCAATAAATGACATGAAAGTTTCAATTAATACAAGTTTAAAAATAGACAGAGAGTATTGTGTCAAGTTTTTTTTCAAGACACGGATTAATCCCGGATTATCTTAAATCTCGTAACCTGGAAAACATAATCTAGATTCACAATAACAAATACCAACCACAAACTTAACATTATTAATTACTGAATTTAGTATTCATTCCAACGTGGCACAAACAATGGACCAACACACCCGCCTTGTCTCGAAACTCCAAACATGAAATTGACACTACACGCGCCTCATTATTTTTTTTTTTTGTATTTAATTATTTTTTATCTCTGGTTTCGCATATAAAGACCACATATCCTCGTTCAACTTTCATCCTACAATTCACCATCAACATTATCATGTCCTTATTCAGAATCAACTGTGGATTCCAAACCTACGACTGGGGAAAGCACGGCCAATCCTCGGCTGTGGCTCAATTTGCTAAATCTTCAAATCCAAAAGTTACCATTGATGATAACACACCATATGCTGAATTATGGATGGGTACCCACCCCTCCGTACCTTCCCTCACCAGCACCAACGAATCCTTACGTGATTTAATCACAGCAAACCCTGACCTGTACTTGACTTCTGAAGTCGTGGCTAAATTCGGTCAAGAATTACCATTCTTATTCAAGGTGTTAAGTATTGAAAAAGTATTAAGTATTCAAGCTCACCCGGATAAAACCTTGGCTAAACAATTACATTTAAACGATCCCAAGAATTATCCTGATGATAATCATAAACCAGAAATGGCCATTGCCGTCACTGATTTCCAAGGATTTTGTGGATTTAAACCATTGGACGTGTTGGCAACTACATTGACTACCATTCCTGAATTACATGAAATTATCGGTGATGAACTTGTCAAGGAGTTCACCACTGGGATTGCGGTATCCGCGGAAGATGGCTCCAGTGAAGACATCTCCAATAGAAAGCTCTTACAGAAAGTATTTGGGAAATTAATGACGACAAATGAATCCATAATCGGACAATCCGCCGCCAGTTTAGTCTCACGTACCCATTCCAACCCTGAATTATTCATCAAGATTGATTCTCGTTTACCTAACCTCATCCAAACTTTAAACAAACAATTCCCAAACGACATTGGTTTATTCTGTGGTTGTCTCCTTCTTAATCATGTCCAACTTGATCTGGGTGAAGCTATGTTCCTTCAGGCCAAAGACCCACATGCTTATATCTCCGGTGATATAATCGAATGCATGGCTGCTTCGGATAATGTTGTCCGGGCTGGTTTCACACCTAAATTCAAAGATGTAAAGAATTTAGTTGATATGTTGACGTATTCTTATGGAGATGTTGAAAAACAAAAAATGCCAAAACAACCATTCTCTAGATCTACGGGGGATGCAGTTAGGTCTGTGTTGTATGATCCTCCAATTTCGGAATTTGCCGTGTTGCAAACAGTGTTGGATAAGGGGAAACAGGTTATTGCGGGGTTGAATGGGCCTAGTATTATTATAGCTACTGGTGGTAAGGGGACTATTGGGATTAAGGGGGGTGTGGCCGAGAAGGTGGACACTGGGTATGTGTTCTTTGTTGCTCCTGGTGTTGAAGTTGAGTTGGTGGCTGAATCAGAAGGGTTTACTACTTATAGAGCGTTTGTAGAAGTATAAACAACGAGCGTAAACAACGAGCGCAGCGAAGTTGTTTAGAAGATAGCAACAACATAAGTTTTTGTATTATAATAACTGAGTGTAGATGAACGTAGCGTGGTTGTTATATAATTGAAATTACAATAGCAACGAGCGTAAAACAACTTCGCTATTGTTCAGTTGTTCTATTGTACACAATAGATACGTATTTTGATAAGAGAACTGAGAAGTAGCTTGTAATATAGCACAACCTTAGAGTGAGTTGACCAGAAGCGAAGTATAACTAGATTGCTTGACTAGATTATATTTAACACTTTAGAATATGTATAACCTCTTAATTTACTTATAGTAATAAGGAAAAACTGATATTTACACACATCCCCATGGGTCCAAGTCAGCCTCACTGTAATTGCGCGGAAAAAATCAACCCAATATTGATTCAAGTCGTCCACTGTTCAAATCGACATACACAATTTATAAAAATCGATCCCAAAAACTCGATCACATTACCACATACACATCCACAGCACTCTTGCACATCACACCCACACCCACACCCACACAATGTCGGAGGAACAACCAATTGAAACCCATCCAGAACCACAACTCTCAGAATCAGAAAAGCTCGCCAAACAAGAAGAAATAGATTCTCGATCAATCTACGTGGGCAATGTCGACTATGCATCCACTCCAGAGCAACTCGAACAGTTCTTCCATGAAGTAGGTGTGATTGACCGTGTCACGATTTTGTTTGATAGATATTCAGGATTGCCTAAGGGATATGCCTATATTGAATTCGAGAATGTTGATAGTGTGAGTAAAGCCATTGAAGGGTTGAATGGGAAGGAATTCAGAGGTAGAGAGTTGAGGGTTACTTCCAAAAGAACTAATTTGCCTGGATTTAAAGGCAGGGGGAGAGGCAGAGGTCGGGGACGTGGTAGAGGAAGAGGTAGAGGTCGTGGACGAGGAGGTTTTAGAGGAAGACTGGATGATGCCGAGAATCCTGAAACTAACGAGCAACCAGGGGAATCTGCCGATTAATTATATGCTTCTTTTTATACATTAATATTGTTAATTTAATCTTAAACTTACCTACAACAGCAATACTTTCTTTGTAAGTGTGCAATAACTCTATGATATAACCTACACTCACTCCTGCGGTACAACTATGATGTGAACATCGATTTGGAAGTGATTCAAGCTGACTTTACAGTTGATTATTCTATTACTTGGGATGGTATATGGATAGACTCCAAACCAGTCACGTGCTTCGAAAATCAAATCTCCTCATCGCCAAAAAAATTTACAACCAAATTATATTTAAACCTATTTTGCTTTACATCAACAACAGGAAATTTATAGATAGACAAGACAGAAATGGTTTCAGTTAGGAAAAGAAAGATGGCACGTTCATCCGTGCGTAAAAACACCAGAAGAGTCAAGGATAAACAACGGAACATCAACATTCATTCCAATCCGATAATTGCTGCCAATTGGGATAAATCATTAACTTTACAACAAAATTATAAACGATTAGGATTAAGGGCAAAGCTAGGTGGCATGGCTGGTGGTGTGGAGCAAAAGGTTCAGAGTTTGACTGAGATCAGAGCCAAGAGGAAGGATAAAGTCGAGGAAGAAGTTGATGAGGATACTGAAGATCCAGAGAAGATTCCTGTTGGTCAAGCCAAGATCATTAGGGATGACAAGAATGAAGTTGTCAAGGTGATCTATGGGAAGAAAAAACAAGAGGAAGAGGAAGAAGTGGAAGAGGATTCAGAAGTGGTTAAACAGTTACAAGAGTATGGTAAATTGCATAGTCAGATTAAGAAAACCAGACATCAATCTAGTAGAGAAGATGATTGGTTAAGAAGCTTATATGAAAAGTATGGGGATGATTATGATAAGATGAAATGGGATAAGAAATTGAATTTATATCAACAAACTGCCGGAGATCTCAAACGAAGAATCAACAAATGGAAAAAAGCAAATGGTATATAAGTTTAACTGAGCGATACCGAAGTTAAACTAGTATATACAAGTAGGAAACCTTCCCATATAATTTTGTACAATACACAAATAGTACTGGAAAGAGGTTGACTTGGCTCAGTTTAGCGTATCTACTGTAGATATATATTGAATTTATTATAAGTACAAGTCTATATTTGAGCAAGGGTATATCAGGTTTATATTCTCGCAGGTAAATTCCTGTCTAAAATCTTCTGTATAATCTCCTTCATGATATCTTTCAACTTACACCCATCGTACAATTCAACAAGAGATTTCCCCAGACTCTCTTGCATTTCAATAAGTTCCACAAACAGAGGATCAATAGGAATATTTCCCAAATAAGGCAATCCCAAACTATCACTCAACAGTTCTCCACCACCCTTCAGGAATATATTAGTACATTCAGCACAATAAGGACATATAAACCCCGACATGTTTTCTACTATTCCCAAAATCTGGAAATTGACCTTATGACAGAAATTAATCTCCTTACGTACATCTGCAGTGGATACTTGTTGAGGAGTAGTAACTATGATTGCACCATCTGGTTGAGCGAACCGTAATTCTTCAGCTATGGCGATATGCTCATCAGATGTGCCTGGTGGAGTATCTATTAATAAGTAATCCAAGGGTTGCTCTGCACTTCCCCAGGATACGTCTTGTAAGAATTGTTTGATCATGGCAGTTTTTTTGGGTCCACGCCATACCACAGAGTTATTCCTATTGGAAATGAGAAATCCAAGCGACATAAGGAAAAGTTTGGGGACAACTTCAACGGGGAGCCATCCTTGAGTAGATTGAGTCACTTGTTTATCTTCCACGCCAAACATTCGTGGTAGCGAAGGACCAGTGAGATCAATATCAAGCACTCCGACAGAGTATCCTGCATTATGTAACGTAAGGGCAGTTTGAGTAGTTACGGAAGATTTCCCAACTCCTCCTTTCCCAGAGAGAATTAGGATGATATGTTTAACGTGAGTTAACGATCGAGGTGGTGCTGTTGATTCCATTGCTTTCTCAGTGCTTTCATTTCTTATTGAAACTAATTTCGAACCATCAATTTTACTGTTTCAATATAATTTTCTTACTAATCATTTGATTAGGTCACGTGCCGTATTTTAAATATTGACAATTCCCATCGATGCCAACCTCCTGTAAGTCTGAATAACACTTGGGGTTTGAAAAAACTGTTCAACACATACTATCTCCTGTATCCTTAGTTTCAATATGAGTAACTATTCTAATCCTACGAAAGTTGACATGCTTCTTATTCAACGTTGAGTACACCGGTTATGTTTCTGTCTGCTTGATCACTGTGCTTGGGCTTGTATGTTAGCAAAGAAACTGTCAAAGTTGTCAGTAATTTTGTTATGCCATGAGATGCTGAATTAAATAATTCCCAGAGGGATAAATTTGGTGCTGTAAATGTGATAGAGAACGATTTATTTCCAGAAAATTAGTCTTACCAAAACTCAAATGTGGTTTCCAATAGTCATGGGGCTTTCCTTGATTGCTAACATTGCCCAAATGTATTTGACTTGGACTAACACCCAGGCAGTACGAAAAATCGAAAAGGCAATTACAGCTAGTCAAGAAAATTTAACCAATGAATCTGCTAGCATTAAACTTACAATCATGTCGCTTCCCGATGATATTATTCTTGATATTTTAGATCATCTTAATCAGATCCACGTATGTAGGATTTGCACTGTTAACCGCAGATTATACACATTAGGAAAAGTCAAGTTGTACCGATCTATTTATCTCAACACTTCCTATTCCGATCGTATGCATATTTCGGCCATAATAAACACTCCCTTTTATTCAAAGTTCTCGATTGTCAATGAAAAGGAGTCTCTTTCATGGCTTCACGAAAACTGCAATATCAAACTTATCAAAAAGATGGTATTTCGGTTTGTGGGTGCTCCTTTCGATACCATACGATCCCTATATCCTTGGATTGATACAACAGCAGAAGATCTAGACGAGAACTACGAGTCACTTGCTACAATACAAACCCATCAATCTACGCAACTTATATTATCACAAAGGAGTGCAATCTCGGTCTTGAATACATCTCAACATTTGCCTTGGGTCACGAAACTGGCCATTTATATTTTCCAGGCGGAAGAAATATCAATTGCCAGCTTGTGTAGATTGAAAGACTTGAGAGTCGAATTTAACAGCAAAAATTGGTTGGATAAGCTTCTTAACATCGGACTCAAAAGAAGCAGAAGTGATTCCCCAAGAAGAGTACAAACGAACTATTTAAATTCCCAGCCACTTTTTAAGTAGTTCGTTTGTACTCTTCTTGGGGAATCACTTCTGCTTCTTCTTGACCTCTGTACTGCTCTTGAAGTATTGAAGTATTTCCAACTGCGTCAGGTTCGACCTCTTCATCAGGTTGGTCCTCTTGATCTGGTTGGTCCTCTTGATCTGGAAATATTCTTTTTACAGATGAATATAACCTTGAACTTCAAAATATACATACACACCCGGAACATGGTCAAGAGCACACCGGTCAACCTGATGCCGTTAGAAATCCAGATAAAGAGGAACAACCTGATGAAGAAGACCAACAAGAAGCAGTTGGAAATCCAGATGAAGCACACATTGGTCAAAATGATGAATTTGGAAATCCAGATGAAGAGGACCAACAAGATGCAGTTGGAAATCCACCAAGAAAACCACGAAGGTCAATAAGAAGGAGAAGTAACCCCCCAAAGACTTGCAGGTTTAGCACACACCCACCCCAATCCCCAAGTCACGCCTTCTCCTACCGCATCCATATATCCCTCTTCACATATTTCTTCTTGGGGGGAGGGGGACTCCTTCTTCTTGTTGACATTTGTGCTCTTCTTGATGGATTTCCAACTGCACCAGGTTCGTCCTCTTCATCAGGTTGGTCCTCTTGATCAGGTTGGTCCTCTTGATCTGGAAATATTCCTTTACAGATGAATATCACCTTGAACTTCAAAATATACATACACACCCGGAACATGGTCAAGAGCACACCGGTCAACCTGATGCCGTTAGAAATCCAGATAAAGAGGACCAACATGATGAAGAAGACCAAGCTGATCAAGAAGACCAACCTGATGCAGTTGGAAATCCGGTTGAAGCACACATTGGTCAACCATCTCAAGAGGACGAACCAGATCAAGAGGACCAAGAACCAACCCAACCAAGAGACATTTTTAGTTTGATTGAACAGCAGATTCTTCCATAATCTCTTTTGAGAATCAATATGGATCATTAAAAGATTTTTGATGAACAAGAAGAAGGTAACAAGATGCAGTTGGAAATTCTGAAGAAGATGAAGCTAAACATAATCAGCATCTTCATCTTCTTCATTCTTCCTGCTTCTTGGTGACTACCTTTCTCCTTCAGCATTTCAAGATAATTCATATCTTGAATCATACCACATAAAATCCCGCATTCTCTGAATTAGTCAAGCAAGATTATTGAATAAGGTGTTTCTTGTCGAATGAGAAGCCACAGAGGGACGGAGTAGTTAATGCTCCAAACTGTTCATCATGACAATATCAATTGTAAATATCCACCACCCTGATCAAACATATCCTATTTATCACGACCTGTAACTCCGGGTCCAAATTGCAATATTCACCCAATGACATGGTTCATCCTCAACTGTGTCTTAATTAAACCACATTTAATAGTTTGAATCGATACATCAACCCCTGAATCTTCTGAACCTGTGAAGCAAAATAGCGAAACAAACTGTTTCATGTTGAACTAGAAGTCACACATGAGCGGATTGTCATTTATGCATGCCAAACACTTGTGAGGATGAACCAAATATTATTTCATTGATTGAATATCACAATCTGAACCCGGGTTCCGGGATTTCAAATAGAGAGTGTAACAATCATACCAGCCTTGGAACTAAAGGAAAACAGCTACTTAGTGTGTGAAATTGAGTTCATTATTTCCTGTTTTGTTGATTTTTAGATTGAATTCACCTCTGGATTGGTTTGGTTCATTTTGATAATTTTCTTGAAATTTTATTTCTGGCACTTGGTGGTTCTTCAGTATCATTTACTTAGGTGATTCAGTTTGTGGTAGATGGTGGGAGTTCATGGGTACTGAACTGGTGGTATAATCATGGTTTTATGAATAGTGGAATGATAAGGATAACAATTCCAAAAGAACAGGGAGGAATCTGCCTTGATTTTATATTCTATGTGGGTCCCTTTCGTTTATTGTTTTTGCCACTTTGTGAATTTGTAGTCAGTAAGTGTAGCTGGAACAAGGGGTTATTGATACCCCTCTCATATTTTTAATCCTCGAATTAGATTCTGTTTAATTGACTTAAATAATAATATTATCCGTTGCTATGTTATCAATTGAGATATTATTAATTCAAATAACTTCGAATCCACACATTAGGACAAACATTGCCAGGGTGAACTGAAACTGGGCTTTGTACCTTGTTGTTAGATAGTAGAACAATACTATGATGAGCTTTCCTAAAGTGTCATATGTTTATATGATTTGAGCGTTATTTCAGATGTGGTACTTTTTGTTTTGCAACCAAAAACTCTCGCCTTTTTGTTTACATTTAAAGCGCAGGAATTGAAATCTGGAAGTGGACTTTTTCAGCTATACACAACCCCTGAAACAATTTTATTTTCTTACATTAGGAGTTAGAAACAATCACAGATTGTAAACATATAAAATAAGATAGATTGAAATAATATAAATGAAATTAGAATTAATCACACAACCCGAATAAATAAGGATTATTCAGACAGTTATTATTTCATATTTTTTGCTCAATTGTAGGTACACCAGTAATACCAAAAGACACATGTAGTTTATTTCTGGAAATAAATAGGATATAAATATCATAGTAAATTGCTATACTCACTCAACTCTCCAGCATATAGATTGTCTTCATAGTAGTAATGTTGACAGTGACAGGATTATTTGTTAAGAAGAAAAGTGGGGATTGAAATTTTGGCTGCCAAATTTATTTTTCACAATACAATCAAAATGTGGTGCTCTCATATAATAAGAAGTCGAAAGTTATTTTCAAGCAAAACTTCTACTTGCATGACAATGCTAACCAATTCCTATTGTTTCAATCTCCTCAATAGACAGTATCAATGAACAACCTAGATTTTATGGAAAATAGACTATTAGATGCCTAATTGGTCTAACGACTCTCATTGATTGACCTTCCAAGTATCTTGGTTACATTTCCACCTATAACATTTTTCTAAATAAGGAATTCAAAGAAATAATTACATACAAACAGAAATGAGGTTACAAATTTTGAACTTATCCTAGAAACATTAATGTTAATATAGTGTTGAGTTGAATAAGCACAGCCTACTTTAGTCTATTTTATTTACATAGTAGTTATATACAGTTCCATCAAAAAAATCCCCAGTCCAATTACTTATATCATCGTCTAAAATGTATCCTGCTGCATTCCTCCTAGAATATTCCAACTACTATATTCAAGATATTTAAACTTGTCCTTGTTATCACTTGTTAATTCGAATTTTTCTATAATCTCCATTTTATCTATATAAAACTATCAAGTTAAATTGGTTATGTGTCCCACATAAATTGTGGAGTCTTACCAAATTAAGTTCTTAAGTCATCTTTGAAATCAAGTTCTTAAGTCATTTTTGAAATCTTGAGTATGAATCAATTCCTATACTTAGTATTAATAATTTTTACTAAATGGGTTGAAAGTCATTTGAATAAAAATTGAATCCACTGTACGCGATTTGTGGAAAAATGTCTTGTACTTAAACGACAGACACTTTACCTGTATATAAATCCTACAAAATCTCAACCGTTTAGAAAATTCAACTTGATAATATATACACACATATAACACCACACACGATGTCACGATACTCGGCAGATCAACAAGACCTTCGAACTCAACTCTTTACCACCAGCACAACCCGACGCATCCCCAACCGTACGGTGTCTCCCTATGACCCTACCCCTTTACCCCAGGCCAAACATTCAGAATCAATGTTGCTGTCATTAGAATCTCAGAATAATGATGATGTAGATAATATAGGAGATAAGGTGGCCATGCTTAAAACCCTTGGGGTGAAAATCGGGGTGGAGATAAATAAAGGAATGAAAATAAACGATGAAATTACTAATCTGTTTGAACGAGGTGGTGTTAGTTTGAAAAATACATTTAATCATATGGTTACAATGAGTCAACGAGCAGGGATAAGTTGGAAAATGTGGTTACTTGTGTTTGGGATTGTTGGAGTTTGGTTTTTTTGGATATGGTTGTTCTAACATATATTTACATAATTTAATATAATAGTGAAGAGCAAGCTCTGAGCGAACAAATTGAGCTGAATAATATGTGCAGCAAAGAGTTAAGCTCTGAACAAACAAAGTTCGCGAGCGAGTGAGCTGTACAAAATATGTAGCTAACAAATGCGTACAAAGTGATCAAACGAACGAAATCAAGAGAACAATGCTGTTAGCTAGTCTTAGCTAAGTTTGCTCGACTAATTTCGTTCGTAGCTCTTGTCACACTAGTGGGCAAAAACAAGTTAAAGACATATACACCAGTTTAATAGTACAATTAAATATACAATCTATGCATCTAATATTAATAGCCATGGATCATTCTCTCCACACTCTCGTTGAAGTCTTCAGCTTAGAAGTTAACTTGCTCTCAGTTAACTATATAATTTCTAAGAACCAGAATAGACTTTTCAGGTGAATGCTCCTTCTGTCCAATAACCCCACTGGCAGTAACATCACTTACATGATACTCTATCTTACTGGCATACTTGTTATTCACAATAG
>JAKTZF010000713.1:0-23801 GCA_030705235.1 Spathaspora jeffriesii
TTGGGATCCATTTAATATCATTTATTGCACTTTTATTCTCAAAATAACGACATTGATTCAACTCACTAGTTTCATACTGTTTTAAATCATATAAACTAATAACACCCAGGGTGTCACCAGACAATAACAACCCCTCCTGGTTATTATTCCAATCAAGAGCAAAGATATCTGATTGAGAAGGTAAGATCAGATTCTTTAATCTGATTTCAACTTTGGAAATATCAGTATCATCAATCAAGGAATTATTAAATCGTTTATGTCTTGTCCGTTCATAAACAACAACATCTCCAAGATTATTAGCACTAGCAATAATGTCTGGTTTCTGGGGCATATATCTTACTTTATTGACATCACCTAAATGATTTATCTTTTGTAATACTTTTAATTTTGGAGTATGTGAAGGTGAGAATTCCAATTCTTGTTTATCAGGATTAAAATCAAGTTTATTAATGTTGATATTTTCATTTAGATTATTAAAACTGGGGATTTGTAAGATTGAAATACTATCTACTGCTTGACCAAGTGTGAAACTACCGTGAAGTAATCTTTGACAAATCATATCTTCAGTATGGGTTATATCAGGAAAGAATTGTACTGATAATGAAGGCCATACAAGGGAATGCGTCGCGAGGTAATCATAGATGAAGGGGGAATTCTTTTTCCATATTCGATATCCGCGTTGTGTAGTGTCGTCAATAGAAACTTCAGGCAGTTCCAAGTCAACTATTTCAACTGACATTGTTGGTTTGAACAAGTGTGATATTTACTTGAACAAGAAAATCAATAAATACGCGTTGGTCGGGATATACTGGTAGCGCGTGGTGCATGATTATATATGCACATAATTTATGCAGGATTGAAAAATTTCTAGTATCAGAGACACCAGCGATGACGGAGGATATTCGATTAAACTCTTCCAAACTTGGAACACAAGAATAGTAAGTAACACAGGGGGTGTATGTGCCAAGTATAGTACTAACGATCTAGTTGGAATAACTTCTATAAGAAAGAACAAGGGAATTTCAAAGATAATGATGAAGATACTGGAGAATGTTGGTTTGATGATTCTGATAGTGAACTGAAAATGATCCAATTCTTAATTGACAAATTAAACGAAGGGGAACTACAAGGGAATGAGTTTAGAGTATTAGATTTAGGGACGGGGAATGGACATTTGCTCTTTCAATTACTGGAGGATTTATCTGAAGAATATGAAGGAGATTCAAGTTTTAAATTTGTAGGTATTGATTATTCTCCTGATTCAGTAGAATTTGCCAGGGATATTGCAAGTACAAAGTATCCAGATACTAAATTTGAATTCACTCAAGTTGATTTGTTACAAAAGAATTCTCCTTTCTTACAAGAAAAGTTTGATATTCTTTTAGATAAGGGAACCCTTGATGCAATTGCCTTAAATCAAGACCCACTAGCTGATTTCAATGGAGAAATAGGAATGGAAGTATATGCCAGACAAGTTGTACAATTAATGAACCCTAATTCTATCCTACTTATAACATCTTGTAATTTCACTGAATCTGAATTAATTAAAATAATTACATCTACAACAACTTTATCTGTTTGGGATAAGATAACATATCCAAGTTTCCAATTTGGTGGAGTTCAAGGAACTACAGTATGTAGTATTGCATTTATTAATACACATTAACTAATTTGACTCTTTAAAGATTCAACTTTTTCTATCAATTCATCACGAAGATTCTCCGATCCAAACTTCAATAAATATTGAATTGGATTACCCTCAGGGTTAACCGAGTTTAATCTAAGGTATTTCCCAGGAGATAAACTTGCTTCTAACCCTTTTAATAATATCGTATCCTTAAGTATCTTATAATTCAACACTACTCGTAATAAACCCTGGGATCGCATGACTAATCTGATTTGAGTTTGATTCTGACGGGATTGATTTAAATGCAAGGGTCCAACACCACGTTCTTTCCATCCTTCATCTATATGGGTAAGATCAAGTTCGAATATCTTGGCAAGGGAATTAAAATGGGATATTTCATCTTCTTCACCGGTGGATTGATGTATTGGGGTTAAATCTACTTGTTTGAAATGTGCCGGTGGGGAAGTTGTGGAGGTAGTATCTGGTTTATCTTCATCAAGAAATGATTTCTTGGTTAATGATTGTTGAAATGCATTACCGAATTTAGAACTTGATCCAAATTTATGTATAATTGGAGGAGGGGATTTTTCATCTTGACTTGATGTAGAATCTAATTTAGAAGCTTGTAATTTTGAAGGTAATGTATCACATACACTTGGTTTCTTGGATAAATCTTCACCAACTTTACTAAACATGGTAGTGGCTCCGAAAACAGGTTTATTTGTAACTGGAGGAGATGTTGATCCAAGTTTAACTGGAGCGAATTGGAATGAACTAGTTCCAAATGTTGCTTTCTTAACTTCAGGTAAAGGTACTGAAGATTCTCGTTTTGATTCAGGAGGATCAGTAGGAGTGGTTGTAATATCTTCTTCCGGTTCATCCTCGGGATCTTCTTGTTCTGCAAGAGTTTGTTCTTGATCATCTTCAGTTAATAATTCATTTTCTAATTTAATAATTCTTGCTTCTAATTTATCAATTCTTGATTCAAGTTTCTGAGTAACTTGTTGAATAATTGATTGTTTCAAATCGTCTTCATCGTCATTGGTTGATTTGGTACGTTTGGCATCAATGATTGTACCTTCTGACTCAATCTTTCTTTTACTAGATTCTTCAGACATGTTTAGATAATCAGAGATTAGAATTTACATTAATTTCATGACAGGATATTTTTTTTTCTCTCCTGGGTCAACTGGTGTACAATTTGCGCGTGGGTATGTACTATTTACATTTACTATAAATTATTCTCGACGTCTTATACTTTGTATAGATCTGCTACCAGAAGCAGACTTGTAGCTTGGAACAGAATTCGTAGTGGCACTACTGGTATACTTTGCATATCTATCCTTTACACTCGCAGGCTGGACTTGTTGTACCGGTGGTTGATAACTATTATATCCCGGAGTATAACTTGGATTATTGGCAATATGAATTCTTCTCGCCGTAGCAGCAACAGATGCCTTCCTCCCACTTGCCACATATCCTCTACCACCTTCACCACCTCCCAATCTTCTCGGTTTCCAATTGCGAATAATCCTCCCGCGTTCTAAATCAACAAGCACAGTTCTATTGCCAATAACAACCCCGGTTCTACATAATTCATTAACACAATTGTTAGCATCGGCAGCACGTTCAAACACAATGAATCCATACCCGCGAGACTTCCCCGCCTTGTCATGAATGATCCGTATTGATTCAATCATGCCATATTTCAGAAATGTCAGGGATATATCGAGTTCTTGAAGTTGGTAATCTAATCGAGATATAAATACTGTTCTATAGGGGTCTTTCATGAATTCACGTTCATTCTTGGCGAATAACTCGGGATCATTCCATTGGGAAAGTTGTCGATTGAATGATTCTTGATATTGGGTTTTCTTGGCCCGATGTTTTTGTAATGAGGTGTTAGTAGTTTGTATGATAGGATTTGAGCTGGATTCGTTTATGTAGTTTGTTATGTTATCTTTTATTGACAGTATGGGTGTGATGGAAATGGTTGATCTTTGTTCAATGGGATAATCTGTAGGTTGGATATATAAGAATGGAGGTTTGGGAGCAAATAATTTTTGGATATTGGGAGGATACTTTTCAGTATCTTCATCAATTGTCTAGATTGTTAGTCACTTGTCTATATAAGAACATCTACAATACTTACCATTATTGTCTTACTTAGTCGCTGTTATATTGAAAATCTTCGCAAATTAAAACACCGAAAAAATACAACTTAAACTATTTCCATATTATCAACTGAAAATGTTTGGAACTGCTAATGGAACAGGACCTAGTGAATCACAAATCTACAACAACAATCTAGATAAATCAACCCTTCCCAAGTTCACCCGAGCTCAATTATCTAAATATAATGGAATTGATGATCCTAAGTTATATGTCGGTATTCGTGGAATTATCTACGACGTCACTGCCAATCAAGCAAATTATGGTCCCGGAAAAGCATATCATAAATTAGTAGCCAAGGATGTTAGTCGATTATTAGGTTTGAATCGATTGGTATTGCCAGAAGATGCTGAAGAAGGATTAACTGGAACTACATGGTATACTGAAGATTTAGATGATAAACAAAATGGAATTATTGATAATTGGATTGTTTTTTTTGAAAAGAGATATCATATTGTAGGAATAATTGAACTTGAATAGTTAATATGAATAGTTAACTAGGAATAGTTAAACTTATGCCAACTGTTTGATAATTAGTCTCGGATTTAACTGTAGTACAAAGCCTGATATTATTTTTTCTATTCTATATGAGCCTATAGTTTAAGACATTTTAATAATCAAGAACTACAGTAGTTATTTGTTCTCCTTCAAACAACTGAACATAAGCAAGCAACTGAATATAACCAATCAAGTACCTTGTAACTTCCTAATACAGTTAAAAGAACAATTACGACACCATTCATTTCAATCAAGTATATTTAAACGAATAATCCACGGCATTAATTTATCAAATAATTTATCAAGTAAAGAATTTTCAAAGAAACATAATCCTCAAACCAGCAACTTCACTCTGTAGTCTCCAAGAACTGAGATTACTTTTACAATATGGTTATTCTAACTACATAATCCCTTTAGGCACTTCTAACGGGGCACGTGACCTCGTTTCAAGAATGTTCCTAGTTTAATTTACCAGCATTATTGCAAACCAAAAATGAAGAAAGAGAAAGGGTAACTGCGGTATAACTGTTTGAACTTACAAGTATTGTAAATACTTGATTAGAAGAAATCATGATTTGTTAGTTACAAGGGATATCTTAGATCATGTGTCAATTGTAATTCTGGATGTTTCTTTTAAAGTATATAAATAGCAACAATCTTCTTCATGAAATTGTTTTTGGTTGTCTGGATAATAACTATTGGTATTTTCTATTCCAGTTTCTAGACTTGTCGGGATGTTCGGGAATAACAATGGAATTTCCTAAGTCAAATCCCTTTGTACTTCCCCGTCTAAATTGAAACGAAGAAATTTACCACTTTTTTGACTTTCTGCGGATTTAATTTCATTCTTTATTTTGGCCGAAATATTATTTTACTTCTTTTTGGGAATTTTATTTTTTAATTGGGCTGGTGATTTAAGGGCACGGTCAAAAAAAAAAAAAAAATTAAAGAAAACGAAAACTTCTGCTGTAAATTTCTAAAACTCAAAACTTAATTTGAAACTATTACCAAGCAGACTAAGATTTAGAACTTCTAGACTTCCTTGAACTCCCACATTTACAATCTTTAAGTTCGATCCGAACAAACAACAAAGCTAACCCACTGAGATCGCGCACCTGAATCTCGAATACTACGTTACAACCCACATTCCTTTACTTCACCACATACCTTTGAACAATATACCCTACGAATCTCGATCACTCCAGAAACGTCTACACTTCCCTACTATAAATAGTCAAGGTTTTCCTGCCACTAATTAAACACATAAATACTATGGACGCAGGTACAGCCTCACTTTCGCGCAAGCGACAACAATTACTTAATTCCGAGAATGACATTGACGCATTAAGTGAATCAATAATGCAACAACCAACGCAAGCACAACAACAACATCAGCCTGTATATCAACCAGCATATCTCCAACAACAACAACAGATGCAACAACCACCAAACCATGCCAATCTGGTCAATTCAAACACTAGCTATTTCGATATGAACAATCAAGGATCATTCACTTCAATAAGCAGTTATAATAATCCACCAACTGTACAACCAGGATCTCGAAAATCATCCATGACTTCTCAATCTGGAGTACAGCGATTATTCCGCCGGAATAAAAATGATAATTTTAATGAGGATGCCGGTGCAGACATATATGATTTAACCACGGGGAATCTGGTTTCATTTGATGATATTTCTCATATTAGAGGTGATCGAGGACGCTATGGAGTTAATGCCTCGGCGATCAAATCGCTAGATACAGCACCTATAATCCCAACTTTACAAACTGGTGGTGGTGGTGGTGCAAGGATGAATAATCTTCAATATAGGAAACAAATGAATTATCAAAAGAAATTAGCCATGATGAATGGTGCCAGGGCGAATTCATTAGCTGGCGGTAATCCCATGCAGCAGCCTGGGTATGATCCTAGATCAATGTCATTGGGTGGGTATGGTAGGGCACAAAGTTTAAATAGTAATAATTCAATGCCTCAACAAGGTCCAAGGTCTATGTCGATGAGATCGGGTCCTTATCCTAATCAAAATGGTCAATATCAATATCAAGGACAACCGGGACAAATACCCCGTCAATTGCCAGGTCAAATACCAGGACAAGGGCAAATGCCAGGACAAATACCTAGTCAAGTACCTAGTCAAGTACCAGGTCAAATGTCAGGGCAAAATCCACGAGCAATGTCATTACGTCAACAATCATATCCACAACAATCATATCAACAACAACCAACAGCACCTAGATCAATGTCAATGAATGGAGTTCGTATGCCACCTCAAGGATATTCAAGTTCTCGATCTTTAAATAGTCAAAGTATAAGACCGTCTGGTTCTGGATATAATGGACCTCAAGGATTTAGTGGACAACCTCAAGGATATACTGGACAACCTCAATATACTGGACCACCTCAAGGATATAATGGTCAACCTCAAGGATATAATGGTCAACCTCAAGGATATAATGGACAACAACCTCCTCAAGGATTTAATGGACAGCAACAACCTCCTCAAATATATAATGGACCTCAAGGATACACTGGACAACCACCTCACAATGGTCAATTAAAGAGTCAGAATTTAATTCGTGGAGATCCAGTACAATACATACATAGTCAATCCCAACCACAACTTACACAAGTACCCCCTCCAGTTGAAGAATCTGATGCTTCCGAACTTCATTTCTCCCCACCACCTATATTTCAACAAGCTTATAATTCCAATGATTCATTAATGAATGTCCCTGAAGAAGACGAAGAAGAAGATATATATGTTGATAATGCCGAGATTGATCGGGTTCCATCAAAGAAATCCCTGATTAAAAAGGGAAATTCAATGAGGGTTAGAAAATTGGATTTGTTTAATAAAGAAGATCAACATAAGACTCCTCGTAGGAAACCACCTTCGCCAAGTCCTCTTGAAGAGAAGTTTGAGAAATTGACGAAATCATTACCTGAATTGCCAAAGGAGCCGGAGGAAGAGGAAGTAGAGGATAAAGTAGAACAAGAAGAAGATTTGAATAGGTCAGAAGATGAGGATGATACATTTACGTCTCTGATTGATCAAGATCTTTCATTTCAATCAAATACTTCGAATGAATTGCAATCTGATCTGGATACTATTCAACAGGAAAAGCAAGAAAAACAACGACAACAGGAAAAACAACAACAACAACAACAACAACAACAACAACATGAATCCGACCATCCAGTTAAAGAACAATATTCCCCTCGTCACATAGCCATACCTCAACAACGAGCAATTTCTCATGATTCAGTTCGAAAGATTGTAGCCAACACCGCATTTAATAATTTCCGATCACCAATAGTTTCTCAAGATACTCCTAAATTTAAATCTGGATTTAATCAAGTTATTGATTCTCCAAGTTCATATTATGAAAATGAGAATAATGTTTATGAAAATATTAATAGTGTTTATGAGAATAGTCGAAATAGTGTTGTTTCCACCGTTAGTTACACTTCTCGGAAATCAGTTACTCCTCCAAGTGTATGTAAACTGAAAGAAGATGTCAAGAATGAAACATTGTATAATAGTTTGACTGAACCGATTGATCCTATTGATACTATAAATCAAGATTATGAACAAATCAAAACTAGAGATCAAACTGAAGATCCAAGCGATGTTAATCAAAGTTATGATTTAGACACTCCCAATCAAACATTATATAATACATTAACTGAACCAGTTGATCCAATTGACATTGCCCAAAAAAGTGAAGTCAATGAAACAACTCCCACATATGAAACACCTAGAGAAATAACCAAGAATGCAAAATCCTCCACATCATTATCAAGTTCTAACTCCTTGAAAAAACATACTTCATTCAATATATTCAAACGACTTTCAAGAAGTTCTCGCAAATCATCAATTAACTCCCCCGAAATCCCCCAAATCCCGCCTCTGCCTAAACGAAAATCAAGTTCAAGTTATACACCATTACATTTCACAAAGGAAGAAATGGGGATCATGACATGCAACAATGAATTATTAACCGAATTAGAACTCGTAACTACTGAACTTGCCCTATCTATCAAGCGAGAGCTTGTTCTTGAGACAAAACTTCGTGGTGGACATACACGTGACAAAACACCTGATGAGAAGGAGTTGATTGATAATCGGAAATTAATTGCTGAACTTGAAGAGAAATTGACTAAGGAACGTCGACTTCGTTTCATCAGTGAAGAACATGCGTTATTAAGTGAACATGGACAATCTCCATCGCCTTTGAAATTGAATTATGAAAACACCGAGTTGTACAAGCAATTGTTGATTAAGAATGATGAATTAAAACAACTCCAGGATAAAATCGGGGAATATGAACAAAGCAGAGGTGATGAGAGTCTTGTTGATAAATATAATGACTTGCTTGAAGAAAACACCGATTTGAAATTCAATGTCATACCTAAACTTCAACAAAGACTTGAGGATAATTCAAGAAGGTTTAATATTACTGTGGATGAAAAAGTTGAGGAGATTGATGAAATTGATAGATTGACAAGTCAGAGGGATGAATTACGTACTACTGTGAATCAATTAACGAGAAATAATGACTTGGAGTTGAAATCCGCCCAGGATAAAATCAAATCTCTTGAGACGCAATTACGTGATATGAAGCGAATTAATGAAAAGTTGAGTATACGACATGAACCTAAAACAAACACTGGATTTAAAAATGGTGGGAAATTACTGGGATTAGCGATAATTTCCCCGACTCAGAATTTATTTGATTAACCTGGAACTTCTATATAGTTATAAACTTGGCGATTATTTCTCCGATTTTATCTCCCTGGTTTGTAAGCAATTCAGTATTGTTTTTATAAATTTCATATTGTTGTTTAGTTAATAATCCAGATTTATATTTATATAATAATAACTCTAATGCAATAGGTGTAGTGAATTCAGGATGACCTTGAAACGTCAAGATTTTCCCATTGGATGAAACAATTCCCTGGATATCACATTTCTCAGTTGATCCAATTGAAACACAACCTGGAGGTAATTCAAACACGATATCTTGATGAAATTCAACAAGATTCAATTTCGTTAATCCTTGAAACACAGATATGCTAGAATCCAACTCGATTTCAGTAATGCCTGCTTCCCAACCTCGTTCATTCCTGCCAATCCTAGCACCAAGATTCTTACATAATATCTGATGACCAAAACAAATTCCAACCGTGGGAACAGTAGATACATGTCTAGTAATGAACTCATCGAGTAATTGAATCCAAGGATCGTTCCCAAAAGCATCACTTCGAGAACCAGTAAGTATCATGCCGACAATATACCCTTTGGCCAACCCATGCTCTAACTCTTGATATGTTTGGTTTAATTCAGCAAGATATGCAGTTGGTGATGTTGAATATGCAAGTTGGTATTTTGCAAGTGGATATTTCGTGTGTGGTGAAAGTAAATCCCGAGTGTTATCCCCGAAATCTCCATATTTGGTAGATATATGAGGGATTGGGGTGTCCAATACAAGGATTGCTATATGGGGTAGTTTCAATTGATTTTCAATAGTCATTATTGAAGAAGAAGAGAGAACAAGAAGTTGGATATTTTTTCGCCGTTTCAGATAAGACATTGTTATCTTTTGATTTATAATTTTGTCCAGTCTTGGCAAATGAGTCCGAAACGTTTGATGGAATGATAAATATGCTACATTTTAGCTAACAAGTGATAGTAAGTTTAAACAATAGTTAGAGGATACCTCTGTGATTTAGGGTACTTGGTGTACAATCCCAAATCTTGAGTTTTGTTTGATTTTGGTAAATTAACTATCAATATCGTATATAAATCTGACAAATCAATGTATAAAACTACAACATATTCAAAGTTTAACTTAGTCAAAGTTTGAAACTCGGGGTACAACTGACAATGAATCCTTGATGTCTTTCAAATTTGGTTTTCTTTCCATATTGCAGAGTAGACTTCTCGGACAAGACTAGTCTATCCCACCCAATTAACGTATAACATAAATATATATTATATCATAATAACTCAGGTTATCAGGAAAAACCATATATTCAACCATCCCCAAACTCTCCCACAATAACTTAAATCCATGCCTTGTGAAGTCTACTATGGCTGCAAAACTACCCCACGAGGGCACAAAATATAACCAATCATAACTAACCTCAACCTATAATTCCAACCCAATTGAAATCAACATCACAGAATAATCTCCATGATATATTCAATTCTTACTACACAATATCTACCCATTGAAACTTTGTCCCTGATGAAGTGACTCGGATAATTATTGCCCCATATACTTATTGACAGGTCGTGTACCTACCCAATTAATAAGTTTATTTTTTTCGAGAATTTTTTTTTCTGTCTGTTTGTTTTGTCGGACAGGTTTTTCTTAATACACGAACCAGTGACTCAATTATACTGTGACCAATTTATCAGATTAGGTGTGATAGATTAAACAAGTGAGAGAGTAAGCTTATAGTAGATTAAAGTAGGAGATTATAAAGTACAGTTAAATTTTTATATTACATAGACATGTCGGATCAAAATTTAGAACAACCCAGTGGGAATAATACACATACTATTTCTAATTTATCAGCGGGATTAAAATCGGTAAGTTTAACAGATCAACAACAGAATGAAGTCAATTTGAATTTATTGCAACAACAATTACAGAATGAAACCAATAATAGTCAACAACAATCACGAATTACCAATTTTTTTCAAAATCAACCAACTGAAGGATATACATTATTTCTGCATCGTTCAGCCCCCAATGGGTTTAAAGTAGCGATAATATTACTGGAATTGAATTTACCCTTTAATACCATCTTTTTAGATTTTAATCATGGAGAACAACGAGCACCTGAATTTGTCACGATAAACCCCAATGCTCGAGTTCCAGCATTAATTGATCATTTTAATGAAAATACTTCAATTTGGGAATCTGGAGCCATTATATTATATTTAGTTTCGAAATATTTAAAAGAAAATGGTGAATGTCAATTATGGAGTGATAATTTAATTGAACAAAGTCAAATTAGTTCTTGGTTATTCTTTCAAACTTCAGGACATGCACCCATGATTGGACAGGCATTACATTTTAGATATTTTCATTCATGTCCTGTTCCAAGTGCCGTGGAAAGATATACTGATGAAGTAAGGAGGGTTTATGGTGTGGTTGAAATGGCATTGGCTGAAAGAAGAGAAGCATTGATTATGGATTTAGATGTAGAGAATGCTGCGGCATATAGTGCAGGGACAACACCTTTGTCACAATCGAGATATTTTGATTATCCTGTATGGTTGGTTGGAGATCGGGCCACGGTGGCGGATTTACTGTTTGTTCCGTGGAATAATGTTGTTGATAGGATTGGAATTAATTTGAAGGTTGAATTTCCTGAAGTGTATAAATGGACAAAGTATATGATGAGAAGACCTGCAGTTATTAGAGCGTTAAGAGGCGATTAGTTTTTTGTTATGTTGTATACATAGATATGTTATGATTCATGAAAACTGTTTAACTGTTTAACTGTTTAACTGAGCGAAAGCGAAGTTAAACTGATAAACACAACTGTAGTCTAATTGAACAGAATAAGTTAAACAAGTGATGAACACAACTGTGTCGCATAGAAATGTAGAATAAGACATTTCTTGTGAAACTAATTTTTATGCGACAATGTCCATTCTCGTGACACGATTTATTTATTATCTAAATGTGTTGCTTTTCTTTTATTATTAAATTATGGCTGATTTATGTTAAATAATATTATTGTTATATTTCTTAGATCATTAGGATTCTAAGAGTGATTTAAATATGGCTGAAAGTCCCATATTTGAATTTATTTAGTGTTTATAAGATTACGTATAAAATAGATAATAGTTCGATTAATAAGATCAGTATTTTACTATATTTCAGGAAGTCTTGAATGGCTATTCTGAGGACAATTAGTCTATCTCCTATAAGTGTCAGTTTGGTTATATTCAGAGTTGAGCTGAATGTTGTGGAAAGAAGAGATATAAGCAAACAAATAACTTTCTCGATGTCTCGCAAATAAAAGATTTCAGAGAAAACAAGCCGTCATATTCTCAACAGACAAAATGAGATCCGTTCTCACTATATGACAAACTGTAGTCTAATTGAACAAAATAATAGTGAAGTTAAACCACAACTGAGCGATAGCGAAGTTGAATAGAAGAATTGTAGTTCACTTAGCTGAGCGAAAAGTAGAATAGAAGAAGTGTAGTTTAACTGAGCGGAAAGTTGAATAGAATTGTAGTAACTTCGCTTTCGCTCAGTTAAACAAGTTAAACAAGTCCGGTGCGAACTTAAATTTTTTTGTGCAGCGATGTACATCCCAGGCATCGCTACTTATCAACATGTCATTTCTATTAGGTGATAAACCATATGTTCAAGGAGAGAAGTCCTTAACTTCTCTTTGTAACCATCATTCCCTGAATGTTCCTATATTCTTAATTATGAATATTAAACTGCCATTAGTTAAAACTAAAGATTATACCCCCAGGATAATCCCATTAACTTACAAACTAGACAAACCAGATAGCAAAACAATCCTCCTTATTACAAAAGATCCTTCTACAACTTATAGAAACACCCTAACTGCCAAAGACAGTCTTACTGAAGATACATTCAATGAAATACTCTCCCTTACAAAACTTAAATCCATGAGTAAAGATTCTCGGAAATTAACGAAATTATTTAAAGAAAATGATATTATAGTTTCTGATAATAGAGTACATAAATTCTTACCCCTGATATTAGGCACACAATTCTATGTTAAGAATAAAAAGGTTCCATTCATGGTTCAAATGGCCAAACCCAGTGCCACTGCAACCCTTGTCAAACTGAAACGTTCAACTAAATTAAAAGATGAAAGATGTGATGCGAAATATGTATATCGACAAATTGATAGTATTGTAGGTGATACTAATTATATTCCTTCAGACAATGGAACATGTTTATCGTTCAAGATTGGCTATACTAATTGGACACCAGAGGAATTGTTAAATAATATCAATGATATAATTAGTTATTTAACTGAATCAAAATATGCTCCTGTGGGAGGTAACTTGAAAAGTGTTGGTAATATCACTAGTGTTCATGTTAAAACTAGTGAAAGTGTAAGTTTACCTGTGCTTACTACAAGTGTTGAAGAAGAACAAGAAGAAAATGATAGTGATTTTGATTTCTAAAATGTATCTGTTTATAGATGTGTATTAATAGACTTGTTTGTATGCGCGATTAAAATGTCAGACACACGAGCACTGCCCAGACATCGGTTCAACGTTTACCCTGCGTTATTTTTTCTTCTCTACAGACACATTTCTTGCAATTAATAAAATACATCTATACCATGATAGACCCTCCACAACCAGCACAACTACAACCAGAACCACTACCGACCCTGTCATCCACACCCCCCTCTATCCAAACATCCTTGGAAACATCCTTGGAAACTCCCCCACCTGCATATTCCACACATTTACTTTCAGACATACAATCCCTGGCACCAGTACGATTCATTGGTTCGTTAATAAATGATGACGATAGTATTGAACATGTAGAACATTTCAAATATAAACAAGATCTCGATCGGAAATTAACCGTGACTTCAATTATCGGTTTAGGGTTCTCAGTAATGGGGGTTCCATTTGGATTATCCTCTACACTTTGGATTAGTTTAATGGATGGGGCAAATGTTACCTTGTTATATGGTTGGTTAATTGTAGGTGTTTTTTCAATATGTGTTGTATTAAGTCTTGCTGAGATCATCTCGAAATATCCTACTGCGGGTGGTGTATATCATTTCAGTGCTTTGCTAAGCAATGACAAATATTCCTTGGTAAGTTCATGGTTCACAGGTTGGTTTCTATTAATTGGCAATTGGACATATGCGATAAGTATAATGTTTGCTGGATCTCAATTCATCCTTTCAATCTTGGGATTAAAGGATTTGGCATATAAGGAAGATAATTTATTAGTCCTTGCCGTGTTTATGGTGATATTATTATTCTCGGGATTTATTAATTTCTATTTGGCAAGATATTTAGAACGGATAAATCGAGCATGTATTTATTGGACAATATATACTGTTCTTGCCATTGACTTCCTACTTATCTTCTATGCCAAACGAACAAACTCAATCAAAGACATCCTCACAACATTTGATAATTCTCGTTCAGGTTGGCCTGATCCAATAGCATTCATGGTTGGTTTACAAAGTTCTTCATTCACATTGACAGGATATGGAATGTTATTCTCCATGACGGATGAAGTCAAGAATCCAGAAAGAAACATGCCCAAGGGTGCACTTTCCGCTGTGGTTATGGCAACAATAACAGGAATAATCTTCATCATCCCCATCCTCACCATCCTCCCAGAACTCAAACTTCTCCTTGATGAAAACCCAAACATCATGCCTATAGATCTTGTGTTCAAACTCGCTACGGAATCATATATAATCTCCTTTCTCATGGCATGTCTCATGATTGGAACCGTGATGTTTCAAGCAATAGGTTCATTAACAACCGCATCAAGAACAACATATGCGTTAGCTCGTGATGGAGCATTACCCTTGTCTCACTTGTTCACCACCGTTAATTCCATCGATGCATACACGATACCAAGAAATGCCCTCTTTTTATCCATGGCGGTATGTGCAGTCATCTCATTACTTTCACTCATTTCTCAATCGGCATTCAATGCATTCATGGGTGCAGCCGTGATATCCCTCACTATAGCCAATGGGATCCCTATCCTTTGTCTCATGTTGAATAAACGACGCAAGATCAAAGGTGCAGCATTCAGATTAAAGAGAGTGGGATGGGTCGTTAATGCAATTGCCGTGTTCTGGGTTTGTCTTTGTCTGATTATATTATGTTTCCCCCCAGTCATAAAGGGATTGACTTGGAGAACCATGAATTATGCCCTTGTAGTAATGGTGTTATTCATTGGTGTGGCAGCATTGGGGTTTATCACCTGGGGTAAATCAAGTTTCACAGGTCCTCTGATTGATGAAGATTATTTCGATATTAATAATATGGAAATGGCAAGAATTGACACATCAAAGTTTGTGGTTGCCGATGATGAAGAAGAAGAACAGGAGAAAGGTGAGGATATAGTGGAGAATAAACTTCGAGAATTGGAAATTAAGAAAAAGAAAAAGGGAAATAAAAAGTATCGTGCCTTGGGCACTGATAGTGATTCTGATACCGTTGATGTTAGATTAAGAAATAGTTTCCAAAATGATACTAGTGATGAACAAACTTTATTTGATACGGAACAAAAACCAGAAGTGAAATAGCTAGAATAAATAGAATAATAGAATTAAGGCTATCTTCTTGATATGTAAATATGTACATGTCCAGTAATACACACACTTAGCAAGTGTCAGCGTATGTAATGTAAACTGGCTGCAATTTTTTTTACACAAGGAAAAACTAGTATAGAGAAACCTACTCCTACGAGTTTTAATTTTCGTATATTTTATTTATTTCATTTGTCGGTTTCGGCGTTAACTGTTGAATGTGTTGTGTTACGAGCGCTTAATCTCTTAAGGATATCACGGAGTCGTGACTTAGGTAACGGTTGATTTGTATTATTGTTTGGGTGGTAGACTGATCAGTATTTTTTATTTTCCGTACCACCTGTGTATTATTTCTATACATACCTAATTAAATATGTAAGAATTCTCACAGAGGTTCAGGGGTGTTATTTGTGGAGGCGTTTGAAAGTTACTACCCGTTTGGTAAGATGTGTTGGTGTGGCTACAAGGTCTCCCCGACTCGGGAGTCGGGCCAATTGGTTGATGGCTTGAAAGTAGCGATTTAGTTGGTATATCTGGCGAAAGTCGAGTGTAGTGGCAATGTGAAGTAAGCTTGAAACTCATTTTTTGGAACTTCAAGATGCTAAAGAATTTAAAAACTTTTGACTTTTAATCTATAGGTATTTGTCCGGGTTTCAATATTAATTCCGATGAAATACCTATAGATTAAAAGTCAAAGGTTTTTAAAATTGTTGCATCTTGAAGTTCCCAAATGAATTCCGAGCTTACTTCACCCACTTACGAGAACATTGCCACTCCAGCTGAGAAGGTTAATTCGAACACCCCAGTACTCAACGATCCTTATCCTGTTGACAATGAAGTCGACACGGTTGGAAATTCGCATGTCGAAACAGTTATGTCGGAAATGATGGAAAATCCTGCAATTAAAGCTAAAGAAATTAAATTATTTACCAATTACGGTTTTCAGTCTAGAATTTCACCTGAGGATATCAACTGCTATGAATAAAGCAAACGCTCCTTATATTGATTTAATCATGCCATCATTTGTTTCTTTACCTGGTCTCATCGTTGATGATGAGAATATTGTAACAAAGTGGAGAAACGCTTTCAAGCGGATGTTCAACAAGTTCGAGGGAATGGAACAAGTATTAGAACAAGGAACAAATTATCTGTTGAAGGACGGAGATTTAACTGGATTGTCATTAGGAAATTCTTTATATACAAAGGGTCTAGTTATTGAAATGTTCTGCTACAAGTTCTCGGGAATTTTAACTCTTCCAGAAAAGAATCTTCAAGTGTTACTGGATGAAATGGATGTCCAAGATTTGGAGTTACTGGATATCTGGAACATTATTAAGGAACACAAAAGTGAAGAAGTCCACACATCAACTGAGGCAGCTATTTCATATTTGTTGGGAGCTTTAGGAAAAATGAGTTTACCAAATTGTAGGCAATTAATCATTATGATTGAAACTGACTCCAACTACCGTCCAAACCAGAAAATTTCCGAGGAACATCAAGTCATGGCTGTAAACAAAAATTAGGGTTCATCCAAACGGGGACGCGGTCTGAAAGGTTTTAAATCTAACAAAAGGGCCAAGAATCAACAAAACAAGGATGACGCTCAGTCGGGGGAGCAAAACAAAGTAAAGTCAGTTGCTCAGGATGCTATACAATCCAAATATGAGACATCCTTTAGGCAGACATTGTTTCCATGGTGTTATATGCTTCAAGGGAGAATACCAGACCGGCGGTATGCGGCTATAGTCGATGAGATATGAGTTTAACTTTATCTTAATGAACAACACGGCTGAACACCTGGTTTGAAATAATTAAAAATCCCGTCGGAGACTACTAAGTTCCTTCTTGCATTGGACCGAGATCAATTTATTCATTTATTGAGAGACACGTAAGAAGAAGCCTTAAGGGTTAGTGGATATCACTAATTAACCCGTGACGGCTCCTTTTGTCATATTTCCAAGAAAAGGGCCCCAACCAGGCGATCCAACCAGGCGATCCAACCAGAAGGTTGGTATTGTTTTAAACCTCGACTAAGCCAGATTTCAGAAAAACAATGGAAAAGATTTTGGAACAAATTATACAAGGCACAACTTTCTCCTTTGGGATAGAAGCGTTTCATCTTTATGTGTTGGGGTATTATTCTCATTATCCATACTATAACGGCCGACGACAAGACAATTGGAGAGAATCCATTGTGACACTATAGGAGCAATCATGGTAAATGGCACAATATACAATAATGTTAGATGATTTTTCCGGATATTCTGAAATGATTTTCAGTACATCAAAAACTATTACTCAGCACATTATAAATAAATTGAACGTATGGAATAATTATTTTTCTTACCTACAGGTTAGTCAATTCAGGTGCGACAAGGCACCAGAAATGACGTCTCCGATGCAACTTAATAACTTGGGAATAGATAAATTGGAAATTGCTCCATACTCTCCTGAATTAAATGGTGCAGCGGAGCGACAAAATAGAAAATTCCTCAACGCTGTTAAGAAGGTCCTATTATCATTTGCGAACGAGCTAGAATCAATCTTGTCATTGTTCAAGCACATATCGGAGTATGCTACAACCATGATCGATCATACTCCTATGCGAAAGTTAGATGGTAAAACTCCATTTCAAGTTTTTAGGAAACTACCGAATTATCACCATAATTATCATCCGTTTGGGGCTGATGTAGTATTGAAGTGTTCGAGCAAGGTCGAATTTGAAAGATTTGGAGGTCAGCAAACAAAATTGTTGCCCATGCTGGTTACGTTTCTTGGATACTCGTCAGATTCAAATTCGTATAAGATCATGATTAATTGCAACAAATTTCCTATCACCTATCACTCCAATCCTATCTTTCAGGATACTGTGAGAAACCTTGAAGCTTATTTCGATTACTATAAACGGATAATTCCTCGACCATCATTCTTTCCAGATCTGACTCCGGAAATAATGCGATGGGTAAATAGCATCTCCCGTTGGCTTTTCCATAAGCGTTTCCGAATGGTTCATTATAAAAGTTAATTGGAAGCGTGAAACTCCAAGAAACAGGGTAGGGCCAATAACAAGGCCAGAACTCTGGGTTACCACCAAGGAAATAAACAGGACAACTCTTCAAAATCCAACAACCAGGCTAAGAAAGGGAATGAAAGAAATGAAGAGGATGATGAATAAAGATGCCCAATTGAGTGATCAGGTGACCGAAACACCATCTGAGAATCACCACGTTTATAAACTCGGTCTTGAGATCATTCCCATCATTGGAAATACTGTTATTTATGATTCAGGTTCTACCAAACTGTTCGTGACAAGCATCTTTTAACAGATTTTATGACTAATTCAAAATACGTGTTTAATATGATAAAAGTACAGTTTCATCTGAAGGATCAGGGTACAATAACATTAACCGTGAATCTGTTGACGTTAGTCATAGACAATGTCGCTTATATTCCTACCTTGAAGTGTAATTGCAATAAGGGATATTGAAAAATTAGGCTTTAAAGTGATCTTTGACGATGGAATAATTTATGTGCATAAGCATACGCGATGCAGTTACCAAATTTAGTAAATATGATAGTGTTAGTTATCTTTATGTCGAACCAATAAATGGAACGGTTTCTGTGTATTCGCCTGTAAAACATCAGAAGGATTTTCGGATCAACGACTATCCTGGCTTGAATTATTATTTTCTTATGATCGTTAAGAATTTAGGGATAGTATCACTGAAGAAATCGCTTTACGATTATCACATCGAAACAAATCATATGTCACTAGAGCAACTATCATACTTATTGAGGAGTGGTATCTGAACCATTCACAACTCCACTCACTGCCTTGCATTTTCCACTCTTAGATAAACTCATTATTGGTAAAAGTACTATGAAAACATGGGGATATCATCTTATGCAAAATAGCGAAGTATTAGAATTTAATGGGAAGAATATATATCTTAACAACCTCACATTTGATCAAGTTCAACACAAAGAAGCTGATACCAAAATCTACCTTGCCAAATTATATCCAAAGCTATTCGAGACGACACCCAGACCACCCCAAGAACCTGCTTTCAAATACGATATTATCACATATGACGAGATTCCTGTACTTACTGCTCCCTACTATGCTACCGGTGAACAACAAAAAGCAATAAATGCTTTCCTTGATGAGAAGTTGCTTGCTGGTATACTTGTTGAAGATCCCGACGATGCTTGGCTCAGCCCTACTTTTGCTGTAAAACAGAACGATAAATTCAGAGTAGTTGTGGATCTTGGAAGAATCAATACAAAAACCGACAAAACTCCCTGCTACCTTAATGGAATTGGAGATTTATTGAATGTTTTATCCGGACTGGTTATTTATTCCAAATTTCACATGAAGTCAGCATACCATCAGATTGGTGTTACACCTAATACATCCCGTAAGTTTGGTATCATTACTCACCGTGGAAATTATTCGTTTACAGCTTTACCGTTTGGTGCTGTTAATGCTCCCTTTGTTTTTTCCAAATTTTTGATGGACATTTTACCAAAAGAGAGCGTGTTTTCATATATGGATGATATTTTACTCTACTCGAACAACGTGGAAGAACATGCCCAATTGATCGATAGAATCTGTAAGTTGATGAAACGGGTTTGCAAATGAACATTGAAAAAACTGCACTTTTTAGAACCACTATTGATTTCCTTGGATTCACAATTAGCAACAACCAAATCTCACCTTCCGCTGATAAAATTCAAGCCGACAAGAACTGGAAACTACCAAGAACAACCACAGAAGTCAGATCAGTTGTCAATTTTACAAATTTTTTTCGTTGGTTTATCCCTAATATGTCAGAATTTACTGGACCACTCACTGATTTATTGAAAAATGAACCTGGCAAAAAAATCCACATCACACATACGCCTGCTTCAATTCATGCTTTTGATCAACTAAAACAAGCCCTCGAGCGTCTACCAACACTTCATCTATACGACCCAACCAAACCAACCATCATTTTTTCCGATTCGTCAGACCAAGCCATTGGAGGTGTACTATGTCAGTAGATGTTAACGGAAAGTCTTGTCTTGTCCCTATATCATTTGCTTCTTTTAAATTAAACCACCAGAGCATACACGGACCCACACAATTGATTCCCGAGAGAAAACTTTTCAGGAAACTGAAACTGCTAAAGTGCACTCAGCTGATTTTAAGACAGAGAACGGTGGCAAAATACTAAACCCTATGAAATGGGCGAAACATCGGAAACGTGATACAACTAAGAAGTCAGCAAAGTTCTCAGAAACGTTACGCCGCGATGGAGAAGGAACTATTAGCCATCATCACAATCCTCAGGAAATTCGAATATTTATGTAACGGGAACTTGGAAATCTACACCGACCACCAATCATTGTCACGCCTACAAAGCAATTCTGTACAACCACCAAATCGAATTGTACGTTTCCTAGATGTTTTAGGTGCTTATGCTCCCGAAGTTTTTTACCTTCCTGGCAAAAGTAATTTCCTAGCTGATATTTTATCTCGGTACCAAACTGACAATATAACTGAATCCGCTCGTGAAGATCAGATTTTGAAGAATAGCACCTTAATTGAGATACCGACCACCCACGTTAATGCCATTGCTGTTGATAATTTAAATGAAAACCAAATTGAAGAAATCCGCAAACAACTTGAACAACCTACCATCGCTACCACTGACACTCCTGATGAACCAGATGCTCTTCAATTGCCTATCAATTCCTTTATATTACGAGATGAAAAACTTTGGATAGCCATAAAAAACCCTTTGACTGAAGTAACCACCCGAACAGAATTCCACAGGAAAGCCACTGACATCCACAACCGTCATCATCCATCCATCAGAATTACCGACTATATCATCTGTCTCACCTGTTGCATCCCGACCACGTAATCATATGTACTGAAATTGTCCGGAACTGTGAACACTGCCAACTTCTTTAGTCAAGTCCTAATGCTCCTTGATAAGTCCGGAGCAAAGAGTACTGATGTAAATTTCTCAAACGACTATCGAGCAAATGTTGCGTTTGACGGCTCGTGTATTGCTTCCTAAACGCTTCCATAAAATTTGGCCTCATGTTGGGAAATTCAAATCCTAGTGGAAGGATGTCATCTAACGCGGTGTTTTTTATGTCATCCGCCCAATCTCTAGCCCATTGCAAGGTCTCTCAAGCTAAGTGTTGGGTGGCAATCACATAAATGGCAGGGGATAATTCATGTCTAGTTTTTGTGAGATACGCACAAAAATGTTGTTCGATCTCGTTTGCCACCGGTATGCCCATAGCACGGAGATACCATCAAATATCGTGAGATATTTTCGGTTGGCTTGATAGGCATTGACCAACGATGTCGCGACACTATTTGCCAAAGTCCCAAATTGTGATTGTAGTAAATGCGACCTAACGGTCTCACCAGGGTAAAACCCCAAAGAGTAACAAATCTCTAGTATACGAGCAATTTTAGTCAATGGAACGTTACATAACAATATTGTTAGATTTTTCAAGTTACTCTCAAACCATATTCAGTACGTCAAAAATGATCACCACTGACATCATTAGTCAAATAAATGTTTGGAACAATTACTTTCCAGATAGGAAAGTAAGTCAATTCAATGCACCTGAAATGCATTCTGATGAACAACTAAGGAATTAGGGATTATTAGAAATTCTCCTGAGTTAAACGGCGTCGCAGAAAGGCAAATAGAAAATTCATTAATGCAGTCAAAAAGGTCCTTATACCATTTATGATTGATCTTGAAGAAATGTTGTCATTAGCACATAGTATGTAACGACCATGCTAAATCATACACCTATACGAAAATTCAATGGAGAGGACTCCATTTCAAGTTTTTCGAAACTAACCGCAGTATAAATTTAAATATCTTCTGTTTGGGGTTGATGTTTTAATGAAATGTTCTAATAAAGTTGAATTTGGTGGCAATTATTCAAAATTATTGCCAATGCTGGTAACTTTGTTGGATTTGCTTCAGATACAAATTCTTTTAAAATTATGGTCAATTGTTTGTTCCTACTAACATACCACACAAACCCAATATTCCAAGACACTGTGAACAACCTTATGGAATATTTTAATCATTACAAAATAATACCGCCAATCATTGTTTCCATGTCCAAACTGAACCATTAAAAACCCTTCATGAAGGGCGTGGATCTGCAGTCTCAACGGTACGGTCGTACTATGGAAACGCAGATGGCATCTTCAGTAATATTTTATCTAAGTTCCAAATGTCAAAGTATAATCGTGAAACGTCGACCTAAGAAATGAAATGGAGGAGGATAGAATAATTGAAGTCATGGCTAAGAAAAGGAAACCACGAAAATTTTCTCACCAATGAATGACTTTGCCCACCACAAAACTTCCAGTGGAAACACTGCACATTGATAATTAAATTCTGGATACGGATGGGGATCCAATCGCTCTATCGGACCAGCTTTTTCTACCACGGATGCAGAAAGAACCGGGGTGAAAGCCGAATTAGCTTCCCTTCTTGATGAACTCAAAAATATAACCTGAGAATAAAACTAAACAACCCCCTGTTGTCCGCCCCAACATTTGAAAAAAAGAAATAATCACGTGACTAAATAGAAAATTTTCAATCCCGGATTAACAAAAAAAATTTTAAATCAAAGGTTTTGCCATTAATTATATCCAAACTAATCAAACAAACACACAATGTCTGCAGATCATACTAGAGATCCATGTCCTATTGTCATTTTGAATGATTTCGGGGGTGCCTTTGCCATGGGGGCCATTGGTGGTTGTGTATGGCATGGTATCAAAGGGTTTAGAAACTCACCATATGGAGAAAGAAGTTATGGAGCCATAAGTGCGATAAAGGCTCGTGCTCCAGTTGTTGGAGGTAATTTTGGAGTTTGGGGTGGGTTATTTTCCACATTTGATTGTGCTGTCAAGGCCGTAAGAAAGAGAGAAGATCCTTGGAATGCCGTAATTGCTGGTTTTTTCGTTGGTGGTGCCTTAGCTATTAGAGGTGGATGGAAACATACTAGAAATTCTGCAATTACTTGTGCTTGTTTATTGGGTGTTTTCGAAGGGGTAGGGATGATGATGCAAAGATTACAAGCTCAACCTACCATGGCTCCTCAATATCCTGAAGAACCAGTTCAATTAGCTGCTT